>MU223090.1:287200-311116 GCA_018584345.1 Thuja plicata
TGGATGTATGTGATCAAATTAGCTTCTATTTGATGATGTTATAGTGTCTTTAAGCTTTATTCAATAATGGGTGCATGAAACAAGTTTTAAATTGTAAAAAATCTCTGTTTTTTCATTTTGCCGAGTCATTGGCGAGTCATGGGTCGAGTCGACGTTGCCGAGTCATAGGCAAGTCCGAGTGATGGAACTATGCTTAGGACGATATATTTGTTAATGATATAAACTTAACTTAAATATTATTATCTATAGCGATGTATTTGTATAAATATTATATTATATGATTAATTTCTTGCTAATATTACTATTTATTTTTATATTTGATTTTAATATTGTTATTTATCTTCTAAAAGGGGGTCATGACAGTGGATTTCATCCTGTGCTACTTCTCTGCCTCCATGTGTTCCTTCCTCTCCTCTGCTTCCTGCAAGTACAACAGTAAACTATGCCACCCTTACCTTGCTTCTTCAATTTGCAATTCTTTAGGTTTCGAAAAGCTCTAGGCGATGAAAGGATGAAACTCCCGACTTGCTTTGTCAATAACCCTCCACGGACCACTCCGGCCTCACACACACCTTCGTAGCCCTCAAAGCTTCCTCCCGGCTACCCAATTGTAATGCCCATGCCAAGAACAAGGACGAAATGTCCAAGTTAGTTCTTGGCCTTAAATCGGTGTTTAAAAACTCCAATCTAAGCAATTTCGTGATGCATCCCCAAAATTTATCATCATCGAAATTGAAAACACCCCTCAGCCTCCGAATCGTGATCTCATCTCTGAAAGCACACAACTGGTTAGGGGAATTAAGGGAGAAATTGGCTTCCATATTGGCTCTGTCACTTTCACACCCTTCCTATTGTCACTTTCACCGGAACAGTGTGAAATCATTCCTTTTAAAAGCAAAAACTCTCTAGATGGTTCCGGAAAAGGCTAGAGCTCCACCACGTTTTGACACCCCTGATGTTGGTATGAATATTGTCATGATGATGCAGACATCTCATATAGACACGTCAGCGCAAAGCCCCACTTCCTTTTCGGCCAGCCATCGGGAGGGATAAAATTCTTTGTATTAAAGTCGACAACCATCCATTTAATTAGTACTTTCACCTCACGATACTACTTAACATTAGCTTTTATTGCTCCAAATTGAGTCCCCTATAATCCTCTAAGAACTCTCCCTCATTCTGATCTGGTAGAGACACCCCAAACTGGGATAGTTTATCAGCAACCTCATTTGCTTCTCTCAGCACATGTGATAATTTGAATTCCTCAAAATCTCTCAGTAGGGTTTTTATTCTGCGAATGTATTTATTCAAGTGCCATGTTCCTGATTCTCCCTTAATGATTCCATTGATTATGATCTGCGAATCTCCTTCTAAATGCAACTTCCTTACCCCCAGGTTTTTTGCCATTTGAACTCCCTGTATTGCCGCTAAACTCTCCGCTTCATTGTTAGTGCCAATCAGGAGCTTTTTCGCTTCAATCATCATATGTTACCATTCTCATCCCTAGCTACATAGCCAGCTCCCGATCTATCAATATATTTATGATTTATATGTTTTTATATAAACTTTTCTAGAATGTACCCAAAAATAGTGTCATACCTGATTCCAATTTAGTAACTTGGATTATTAATACTGTATATATAATAAATATTATATACCTTGCTTATAGTTTAATAATGAATACCTTAGTAATTATTATTAGTACTATATATAATAAAAGTTATATATGGTTTTTATATGCTTTTTGTCGATGCCATATATAGCAAAGTATTCTCCAGCTTGAGGAGTGTCACTGACTCTTAGCATCTCAAGTGGACGGTACAAGCAAGGGTTGAACATTAAGGCTGCTAAAAATGAGGAGCATATCTTATATGAAGATGGCTATGCAGATTAAGATTTAAGTAGGCATAGCTGTGATGCAAAATTTTCGATAATTTATTTGAATTTTTTGGATTAGATTATGTGAGTTTTCTTCCTCACCAATGTTTCAGATCACACTTCATGTCCATTATCAGGATAAGCAATCTCTCATTTCTCTTTTCTTGCTTTCTCATCTTGATGATGGATCATGGAATGTGATCTGAAACATTGATGAAGAAGAAAGCTAACATTGTCTAATCCAGAAATATTCAATCTAATAGTTGAGATGGGTGATTGAGGCCTTGGTTTTTCTTCTCTATTATGAATAGCTTTAAGAGGAGTACCCGTGGTTCACATTTCAATTTGGATCTAGAAAGAAGATGGCATTTATGTTATTGATGGACCAAAATTATGTGATTCACTAGTGTTTCAGATCTTTCTTGCTAGTCAAATGAAATCAATTGCTCTTTGCTACTTTTGAGAACCTACCTTTACGCATTTCCTCTTTTCTTGCAGTCTTTGCAGGCAGGCATCATATGGGTTAATTGCTCACAGCCGTGCTTTTGTCAAGCACCTTGGGGAGGGAACAAGCGTAGTGGCTTTGGTAGAGAACTTGGAGAATGGTTTGTATATGCAATGCTTGATCATATTTCATTTATGCTGCCAACTTCCTTTTGATTGTATTTCATAATAATATTGGAGGTTAAAAATATTTTGGTTCAGATGATTTGATTCCATGTCATGTTAAATTTTGTTTTGCAGGGGACTAGAAAACTACATGACTGTGAAGCAAGTGACAGAATATGTTTCGAATGATCCTTGGGGATGGTATCCATCACCTTCAAGGCTGTGAATTATTAACTTTTGAAAAGTTTTTTGAAAGAGAGCCATTATAATGGACATTTACATATCTGATGGTAAAATTAAAGTATGTAGAGTAAAGCTTCTCATATTTGGAAGGTTATAGATAAACTGTCTTCACTCTAGCAAACCCTTTATTTGACATGCTAGAAAAGATTTCTGAAATAAGTCCAGTGATATCGAACTTTGTTTTGGAATACAATTAAGTGATTAATTATATTATATGTTTACTTCCATGGTGAGATTGGTTCTATAAATAATGTAATCCTTGTGTTACATAATATTAGTTTTTGCACTGGCTGTTGCTTTAGCAACATTGAACAAGAATTATTGTTTACTGCAGATTTAAAATATCACCTTATATCTAAAATATGATGGTCTACTTGTGTCAAGGTGATTGATGTGATCCAAAAAACTGGGTCCGAACCTACTTGACTAGGTTCGTTGAGTGCTGAAAAGGGGTTAATAGATACAGTTTGTCATGTTTTGGTGTGTTAGGTTGCAAAAAGGGTTGATATGAGGTCCAAGGATTTAGGATGGTTTGACCTATTTGGAAGTCTTTGGATAAGTTGCAGATTTCAGAATGACTTGAAAAACTCATTTTAGTGAATTTATTTGTCTATTTAAGCGCTGAATTTGACCTCTAATTTGATTAATGTGCAATTGCCCCTATGTGGAAGCGGGGATTTTTCCAAGGCATAGGTAGAATGTGGAATATGATGGCTTTATGTCATTTGATTTTCAATTTGTCATTTAATATTCCATTTTTTGAGGATAGGAGGTTAGAGGATTGTCATATTATTTGCCCACAAAGTGTGAGGTTGGCTCATGTATGGTGGTTTTCAATTCATTTCTCGACTGTGTATTTTCATGGTGAAAGTATGTTGCAGGTATTCTAGGAGCTTCATAATTGTTGTGATAGCTCATTGAAGCATTGTGATACTCTATAAACCTGTAATCAACTTTTGCATAGTGGACCAAGGAGTGATTTGCTCTTTAGAGCTGGAGCTTTTAATTTGATATTAGGTTTTCTCCAAGGTTATTTGGTGTGCTTAAATGTTTTGTTTCTCATACGTTCTTTCAATTTGTTGAGATGTTATATGTTTATTCTTTGATATACATGCTATGTCAATTTGGGAAAACATTAGAGATGGTTTGCAGTGTGTATCGAGGGGAAGTCATTTCAATCATTACCCATCTCTAATGGTAGCTTGAGGAATATCTTTTCTGTTTAAAGTGGTATTAGAGCATTTGTATCTTTTGGAAAAGTTCTTTGCAAGGTTTTTAAGTATATGGCATCCACAAGATCGAGTGGAGATGAGAGTTTGCTACCTTTTGAGCATGAGATTAGAACATGCCTTTGGTTGAGAAGAACAAGAATGGCAAGACAATGGAGAAGTGAGGTTTAGGAAACTTGAGGGGAATGTTGTATGGATTCTTAGCATAGAGGAGGTGGTAGATGGATTGGTAACAGGAAAAACTTTGAGAAACCCCCATTTAGGAAAATATGTAAAATCTTGGCGAATCCTACACTATTTTAGGCGGAAAAAAATAATATTATTGGCGAATATTTTAATTTGAAAGCATAAAATATTAATTCAATCGTATGAAAATTTTGTAAAATGCTGGCAAATCTTACACTATTTTAGGAGGAAAAAATTAATATTATTGGCGAAATTTTTTAATTTGAAAGGATAAAATATTAATTTTAGTGGCAAATTTTTTTCAATCGTATGAAAATTCTATAAAATTTTGGCGAATCTTTCATTATTGAAGAAAATCACATAATCAATTATCAGACTCGAAGGTTAAATTTTCCCATTTTATCGGTGCAATTACCCCCCAAATTATTTAACAAGGGTTTGGAGGCAGCGCCCCTGGCGCGGTACAGGGTGGGGTTGAGGGGCAGCGCCCTTGCAGGGTTTTTTGGGGGCAGCACCCTTGCAGGGTTTTTTGGGGGCAGCACCCCTGAAAGCTCAAATGACTTTTATTAGTTTTTAAGGCACCATGAGTTAATTTTATATTGGGTGATAAGAATTAACCCTTCTTTTTTAACTGTTGGATGATTCAAAATCAATGGCGTTAATTCTATTTCGGGCCAAAGTCTTAAAGGACACAAAGATTCCACCAAAAGTCTTCGGAATAGAGACAGGTGTAAACACCATTGGTGAGTATGGGCCGTCGATTAAGACAAGCTTTATAAATTGTAGGCAAATTTTTTTAATTTACCATGTCCAAAATTAGATTTGATAGGCGATATTGTGAAAGAAAATGAGAAAATTACATAAATCGATGGGCGATGGGCCCTAGAATTCGACCCAATATTTATAAAGTTCGGGCGACACAGTCACCTCAATATACACATTATTTGCCGAATACCAGGTCGCCGACATGAGACATTCGCCAAATGGTGAATATTTGCCACTAAAATTATCCCTGATTGGTAAGCATAACATTGGTATTCCCAGGCTAATAATTTAGAAAGGGGATTGGAAAGAAGGGTATTGGATTAAGGGAGTTTCTAAAGAGAGTTTTCTCAAGGTTGAAGTGAATATTAACATTCAACCCTATGTTGAAGAGATCAATGCGGAGAAGCTTGTATCAATGGGTGTCCTAGATGGAGGTATATTTCAATCTTCACGAATTACCCCTCATCAATAGATCTTCTTTGCAAGGTTGAAACCCTCTAAGATGTTCTTACATGGTTTGAGAGTTATGTGCATTTGGATGTTTAGAAAGTGTCACTAGAGTTGAAGTGGGGGGATTTTGAAGGGTTGTTACACAAGCAATTTAAACTCATTTGCCATGAAGAGGAACAAGTGATGCAAAAGTATTACTTGAGACAACAAAAAGGAAAATTGTGCGAGTGTGCAACGACAAGTTCAGGAAGAGGGCAATCTATATAGGAAAGTCAAAGGATGTGTTGAACCGTGATGATCTCATGAAATAAATTTGAGGGTTATTTGAATGCTTGAAGTGGCATGTCCTCATGGCTAAGCTTTCAAACATAGACGAGGCTTGCGCCCAAGTACACTACCTCGACCTAGATGCACAGGTGTATTCTTATGACCAAAAAGAAGCAAAGTGATGCTCAACAGGGGTGATAATAAAAATGAGGATAGTGGTGAAGAGAAGAGAAAGATAATGTTACTGTTATTGAAAATCAAAAGGGCAGAGGTAAAGGAAAAATATTGTTGCTCACATTGTGATAATGATGGGAACTTAGAAGAGGTGTTGGAAATTACACCCTGTAGTGGTGCCTTCAAATGAGAAGGACAAGCGAGCCAAATTGCAAGAAGACTTATAGAGATTGAGTGTACTTCATCTGTCAATAAGAAGACTTCAAGAGTTGGTAACAACTCGTGGAGGAGAAGAGCTCACCCAACTATTTCAGATAAAAGTGCAATTAAAAGGTAAGAAAGCTAATGTTATGTATGGCTCATGGTTGCAAGAAAATTTGATTTCTAATTGGTTGGTTTGTGAACTAGGATTTTAGAGGTTTTGAACCATCCATATCAGTACATTTTGGGCGACAATGTGGGTAGAGATAAGAGGGTGAATCCATTTGTCAAAAGCTCTGTCACAGAGTCAAACTAAGAGTTGATGGTGGATAAGCGATTTGCATCAACATTCTATTTTCTCGGTATGGCTTGGATATTGAAAGCTTTGAAGCTCTGTATGAGATCCCACACTCGATGCCTATAGGAGTGCATCTGAACATTCTTGGCAGTAGATGAATTTCAGATTTTATTTACCACTGTAATGTAACAAATATGTACCCCAGTGTAATTTTCCGTTTCATAATGTCCTCACCTTAGCCTAAGACACAAATTCCATGTTACCTGTCCGCGCTCGCTCATTTTGTGTGGTCACCATCTATTTAGAATCTCAACCACATAGCCTAGACAACATAGGATGCATGCATTCCACAAAGACGTCTGTGTGACGCACACTCGTCTGTGAATCTATAGACGTGTAGGTTGTCGTTGGAGTATTATGAACTACCACCCTACAATTGTAACGCCCGAATCCACCACTCACCAACGCCCATATCTGACCCAACTTGTTTAAACTTCCATTTTTGGACTTCATTTGATCCTCTACACACTCTCTAGACACTTTCTCATGATCTTGGCAAACTTTTGGTCATTCTCTCATAGCGTTATTGATACTCACAGCTATCTCTTCACATCTTGAAGCTTTCTTGTTGCATTGAGACAACTTATTCTTGAGCTTTAGCTTCGCAATCATGGAGGGAAGTCACTTGCACTACATTATTTTGTATCTTGTTTAGCATATCATATTTCTCCATCTATGTCTTGCAATATTATCATTGTTCATTTGATCTTTTTGGTTATCTATCACTGTTATCTTTGTCTATTTGGTTGTTGTGTACGTGGAAACACCAAAGTATGGATCTAATCGAGGGAAGTCTCCAAACAACCACCCCAACATTTTTGTTATTTCAGTGTGTAGGTTCGTCAAGAAGAACAAGGATTTTTGTCAGCTCTATCAACTTGTATCTTTTGTGAGATCATTTCTTCCCATTCTCTTTCATTTGCCGTTGTTTTAGTAATATAGCTACACTCCTTATTTCTCTGTTAGTGTCTAATTTTTCATTCTATTATTTTAGTTAGTTTTTGTTAATTTTCTTAGATTTTGTGTCATCGTCTGTATTGTATCCCTACGAGACGTATGCACATCGTGTTAGTATCTCGTACTCGCGTTGTTGTCCTTGGTCTACGTGTGCATCTTGGGCAATGAGCTTGTGGAGTTCAATACTCTATCCTTGTAGTGAGCTCTTTTAGTTTCCATAGTTAAAATATCATTTCAAATTGGTAGTTAGCAATTATTCAATTTCTTTTTGCATTTAGCATCTTAGTTATCAAAACTTCTTTATCACGATAGTGTCTTGATCCCTTAGCTCACCAAAACACTAGTAGAAATCAGGGGGCTCAAGGGATTGTTTATCCCTCAAGATTTATATTGGTCTTGTGGTTGGTAAACTACTCCTTCACAACCACTAACTCGGAGTATCCAAAGACTTTAATCTGTTTGACTCCCATTTTTTCAGCAATACTTAGGGCTTGAAGGGCTTGAACTAACCACTTGGATTCTGCCTCATTATTGGTATAGGAGAATTGAAAGCAAAAAACACGTACAACTTGCTCTCCTTCCGGAGATGTGATGCAAATTCTGGCTCCTAAGCCAACTTTGCTCTTAACACCATCAAAATGCAGGGACTATAATTCTGACTCATTTTGTACTTGACTTGGACTTATAGAGTCCTTGACGACATGGGGTACGGTTTGGTCTTTGTAAAAAATGACATAAGTACCGAGGTTGGTAGCATTAAAATTACCCAAAGGGTTAGAATCAACAAATTGGTTGAAAAACATTTCTTCTTCACTGTTAATGTTACCTGTCACTTTTTCATCTTCCAACTCCTCAAGGGTATACATTTCTTCATAGGTTATAGAGGAATGAGCAAGTTTGAAGCTTATGGTAGCCTCGTCTGTAACATGCACAATGTGAATGGGCTTTGATAATACTTTTACTTTGGCACCATGGTTGTTGTGCAAGAGTAGATAAGACCAATCTAAGGAGAGGTACTTTCCTTTTTTGGCAATGAAATTTCTTGATAAACATAACCCGAAAACTAGGGGGATATCAACAACTATAAGCTCTTGCTAAACTAAGACATTCAAAAAGGAAAACAAGGTAAGGGGTAACTCCCTAATAAGCCCTATGGCTTGGACTTTGTTTTCAATTATGGAAAAAAATAGGTTTTGAAGGGGCCCCGAAACCCTCTACAAACAAGGATCTTAAGATAGAGCAATAAGAGATCCCAACACAAGACAGAACAACCGAAGCCTAAGAGAAACTCACACACCACAAGCACTAAACCTACCAAATGCTACAAAAGGTGAAACATTAAGGAAAAGTAGAAAGAAGAAGGAAAGCTATCCTCTCGTCCCCTTCATATGGGACCGAAGGGTCATGTCAAACAAAGATCTCTTAAATTTTTTACCTTTGACAGTGACCCAACCATCTTCAACGCTAGCAACATCAATCTGCCAGCATGAAGGGTCTGAAGCTGAAGAACCAACAACCAACAATGGAGAAGGATCAAACAACGACATATCTGGGCTATCTTTGCCCCTAATCAAAGAGCAATCCGTAAGGGGAACTGCTGAAACAGAACTAGCAGGAGCCAAAATTCTAGCAGGACCATTTGAGACAACACCCCTAGTCCTTTCAGCAACATCTTGTGGAGAAAGAACAGGTTCAGCCCCAGTAAACACAGACCCACAAACAACACCAGTCGACGGAGGAAGAGCAGAGGAATTTCTAGCAGACGCCGCAATAGAGCCAACATCCTCCATTGACCCAGCAGGAGGAAGAAAATGATCATCCTTCTTCGCAGTCTGAGAAGAACTTTTAGTAACTATGTAGTGTTTTGTGGAAGCCCCCTTCCACCAAGTGGGAGATGATTTCTTTTTCTTGTGTTCTAGATCACATTGGGAGGAAATGTGGCCAATATTAAAACATTTTCGACATCTGAAGGGGATACCCTCATAGTCAAGAAACTAGATCCATGATCCTGATGTTGATTCAGTCTTGATATCAGCTAGGAGTCCCTTCGAGATGTCAAGATCAACTAAAATATGAGCAATAGTGGAATGAAAAATATTGTAGGAATCATGATCCAATATCAAAAATTCCCCCAAAGCCTCGCCCACTTCCTCAAGGATGGAGTCATGCCAAAGATGAAGAGGGAGATTAGGGAGTCTAACCCAAATAGGGATCTTACTGAAGGTTTCATAAGAGGGATTAAAAATTGGGTGCCAGGGCTTTACCATAAGCATAAATTTATCTTCCTCCTAGCAAAAAAAATTATCAGACATGATCTTCGTTCTATCCTCAACCATATCAAACTTTGCTATGAAAAAACCCTTAGCCATAGGAAAGATGTGAACCGTATCCCAAAGAAAAGGTTCCCATTTACGAGTGACCCATTCATGCAAAAGGGGAAGGCTAGGCAAGAAACCCCGAAAGCGGAAAATTAGTCCATGGGATTTTAAAAGCTCTGTGTTGTTCACCAAATCCCCATCAGCTTCAGAGGAAAGCCTGACTTAGAGGGAGCCACACACAAGAATCTATATAGAGACCCTAGGTCCCCTCTCCACCATCGAAGACTTGGATACAATCTTCGCAAAAGAATCCCCCGGAGCCACAAAGACGACATGCCCAGGAGCCTGAGAAGAAGAAGATCCTGCCAACAAAGTCCTAACCGCCACCACATCATGCACAACCGTCCCCGTCTCACCAGACCGGGCATGAACCACACCAGCTGAGGGCACACACAAAGGAGGGCGAAGAGCTACACATCCCACAGTAGACAAAGCAAGGGGGGCGTCACTGGCAGAGAAGCCACACATAGAAGGATGCGTCACATCCTTAACTGGGGATGGGACCACAACATGCACAAGGGCAACACCGCAGGCAGAGGAGTCCATAGGCCGAGTGAAGGAAGGAGTAGTCTGCGGCCGAGGAGCAATAGGCTGGGTCGCTACCCGTGGCGTAGTAGACAAAGACCCCTCCCGTGGCACTGCAGCATTAGACTAACCCATAAAAAAAACAATGACCCTTGGACTTTTTTACCATCTAGTTGCATGACACTTTGTTTTTATGGGATTATATTGCAGATTCAATGCATTTGCTATTTCTTTACGCATAACTATTGTATTGGCCCTAGAATCTATCATAGAATTATGTAGTATTTGTTCTCCTATGATCAAAGTTAAAAAGAAAGGCATAGGCCTACCTCTTCCTCCAGGGGTTCCTTCTTGGTTTTTGACAAAAGTTGTGGGCTGGCTATTGATAATACTAGCAAAGGTCACCTTTGTCACCTTTTTCTCCTCTCTAGACAACTCTCGAGCTGCTTTATCCCTTCCTTCAAGAGTTTCTTGGAGTAGTGTCTTCTATTTAGGAATGACCAAAATATCCCATAAAGATATACTGCCTGGTGCTTTCTTCAATTGTTCATTCACATTGAGTGATTCGGGTGTAAATGTCTTGGACTCTCTTGACTTTGCCACAACTGTTTCTTTTGGCTTAGCAACCTATGAACCTCATGGATTCTAGACTGACTGTTCAGTTGGAAGAGTGGTTGGTACTTTATTAAAGGCGTCCTTTGGTTGTTGGACTTGAGCAACTGGTTCCCCACTGTACCTCCTTTTGGAGTTTGTTGTAGTCAAATTGGAGTTGTGGTATTTTTGTTGTCGATGTGCCATTGGCGAACACAATTCCTCGTCTCCCATCTAAGAGTATAGTGCGTGGTCAAGTGCGATCTTGAACTCTTGCTGTAGGGACATTCCTTGCATTTAGGTTGCCAATATTGAATCTTCCATGCCTATGGAGGTGTTTGTATAAATACCATTGTCTGGGATCACCACTTGGCTCCTTTGTTTGGCCACCTTCTATTGCATGTTGCCCCTAGGGCAATTCTTCAACATATTGTTGACGAGACTTTGTGACTGGGTCTGCCAACAGATGTAAGTTGTCACCGGGTACCGAGGTACCGGCCAAATTTGCCTGTAAAGGTTGTCCGGGGAAATGAGATTCCCCTGGCCTTCAAGCACGTGAGAGTCGGGTCTCGACAGTGTAGGAGCTTAGTTGGGAGTGTGATTGTTTTGTTCGGGGAGATAGCTGGTTATCTTGGCTCGTCTTCTCTAGGGTTTTAAGTAAGTGGGGTTTCCTGCAAGCATCTCCTAACTTTACCAAATAAACTTCAAAAGATATGACAGGGTTAGAAATATTTCATCTACCTATAGTTATGTCAAACACTCAAAACATCAACCAAGCTCTAACATGCTACACTAAATACCGAAGAAATACAGAACCATCAGTTCATATTTAATCAATAGTGAGGGAAAAGAAGGTCATTAATCTACTTAAAATATCAGAGCAAGGGACATAAAGAACATACAACACAAAATACCGTTAATCTGGAGATCAGAATGCTAACAACGTCATTGATAGAACCCTTCCTTCTTCATTAACAAGTTTCCAACAAGCATTGGTGCATACAACAATGGTGGCTCCAAGGGAGCATCTAACTACTAAGAATCTTTAACAACTAAGGAGCATTGAGCTCTGCAACTAAGAACTAAGAAAAGCCAAAATGCTATTAGCTATGGACTGCAAAATCATCAATTTTGCCGACCCTTGGAATGAGGTCGGACTTATTATTTATACACAAGCTTTAATCTAAAACTAACCTAACTTATTTTACACTTAACAATACAATACTATTTCCGGTGGCCGGTACTACCTGCACCACGCTACAAAAGACCTCGAGACGGAAAAGGTCTGACATGTCAGAAGAATGAGACAAGAAAGGTGGAGTGGAAGAATCGGCCTCGAGAAAGGAGCCGTAAGGAGAAAAGAAGAAATCTGATCCCCCGGGGATCGAGGCTACATGCCTCATAATTGGAAGAGTGGCTCACTGTCTCCGATGCGCTAGGTTACTTTGGGGCGGCGCCTTGGGAAGACGACCAGTCAGAATCATCTTGTCGAGCTGACGTGCCCTGCTGGAGTCACCTACCTTCTGACATCCATATTAACTACCTTGAAAGTGACTAGTCGGCCTTGGGAACCGAGACACTGGTCACTTTAAGAGTACAAAACTGTTGGATCCAAAATTCTGGGATCCGGGAACTTTCATTCCGAAAGAATGAATGAATACAAAAATTACACCTGTTAGGGATTATCTTCGGAGCCCGGAGAACCATGCTACCCTTTACTATTTTTGAGAGCTTTCAACACTTGGCTTACGCCTTCTTCATCTATGCCTCTGATGCTGTCCCACTGGCCGTGGACAACCTCCAAACTCTCTTGCACTTCTCCGGCCCCATTCCGGAACTCATCTACTAACTTCACGACATCATGCGTTCAGAGCATCATCTTGGACAACCTTGTCAACTTCTTCCCATCAAATTCTCTGGGAGTGCGGTACTGAGACTCCATGAAATCATTAAATTTCCTGAGGACATAGTCCTCTGGGGTGCATGATTTGGTGGTGAAGGGGTCGACCTGCGACACCCTTACCACGAAGGCTTCAAATAGGCCCAAAGGATACTGGGCGGTGGTTATCTTATCTTTTAGGGCCTTGAGCGAATCCTTGCAGACCTCAATCCTGAGGGCAAGTCTTGAGTGCTGGGCTCGAAGGGAATCGTATGTTTCATCCCCCAGAATTCCTACCACTGTGGCAGCCTCTTCTCCAGCGTCGAAGAATTCTTCCAACTCGGTCTTCCACTTTTCATAATTTCCAAGTCCATTTCCCACATGACAACGGAGGCACTTGCCTGACCGAGGAGAAGGTGGATCTGGTAAAGATTTGGGAGTGACACCACTAGGAATTGCCTCACGACGACTATTTGCTCGGTGATCCACCCGTCTACAGCCTGGGCCTTCTTTTTCATAGCCCTTAGAGAATCCACATCGCCCTGCGCAAGCGGCGATCCAGAGGTAGAAGCTTCTAGGTGCACCTCGGCCAGAGGCTGTGTAAGCTTCGCCAGAAGTGCGACAAGATTAGCATTAGTTTCTCTTTCCTCCTTCAACTTCTGGTCCTATTTGATGTACCGAGCCTCCACTGCTTTGGTGGCCTCTCTCAGCAGGTCAAGTTCACCCTGCTTATCTCTTGTCCCCAGTGCCACTTCTATCACAGTGTAATCTTCAGGCCTTACGACTGCTGCATCTGCATCTGGAGGAGGTGTTACGATCGTCGCAACTGTGCCTCATGTGGGACCAGTCTGGAGAGTATGGACTGTCCGTGCTTTCTTAGGCTTCTGGGCCTCTGCATTATGGGCCATCATTTTTTCTAGGGAGAGCGGAGCGCTTGTTGCTACCTCTAGTGCTTTTCTCTTTCTTGATTTGACCAGCCATTGGGGCGGCTGGGGTGGCTTTTCAGTTAGGACCTAGGTATTCGGACTCCCTTCGGAATCCGACGGTGCATTCTGGGGATTTTCAGTATTGTCGGGCTCCTTTTCCTTCTCCTGTTCCTGCTCCTGCTCTCCCAACATTTCGGTGTCTTCCACTAGGTTGGCGCCTTGGTTGGCTGCGTTTGGGATTTCCCCGCCTACACCTGTATTACTTGTTCCTTTGGGGATTTCCCCGTCTTGTTGCTATTGTTGTTCTTTGGCCCTGTCTGTTTCTTCTACCAAAACCTCTCCCTCTACTGGAGTATCTTGTGGGAGTGGGTGAGGTCATTGGCCAAAGTTTAACAATGCGGCCACTTTCACGACCTCACCAAATGTACTTCGGGGAACCTGGTCTCCCGGAGTAACCAAAGGCATTTGGAGCGTGATAGTTGGGGGTACGATTGTTCCCTCGGGTCCAATTTCCCCGACTACCAGTCGCTCAACCATCGTTTGCCTTGGTCGATTCTCAGCCTCTTGGGCCGGTGTTTCTTCTTGCCTTCCCTGCTCTTGTTGTTCCTTCTGCATTTCTTCCCAGACCTCCTGGTCTGTCGCAGCTTCTTGTTCTGGGATCTCCTCCTCTTGAGCGACAATTTCCTCCGCTGCGGGACCTATATCTTGATGGAGGTCCATGAGCTCGTCCATCGAGAAAGTGTCATCGAAGTCATCATGTGGAGGCGAGGAGTCAAAAATATTTTTCGGTTAAGGAGAGTCTGAACTTATGTCGATCGAAGGCAAATCTGGTATGCTGGGACTGGCGGCTGTGCTCAGAGTGGGGGTCACCTTCTTCCTTTTCTTTCTCATCAATGGGACCCCAGTCTCCAGAATACTGGTAGACTCTGCCTCGGCGAAAGTCTATTTGCTCATCATTGCGGCCAATGACGAGGATCCCGCCGGGCGAGCAGATGCCATGGGAGTTGTGAGGAGACCAGAGGACATCTGTGCACTTATCACTGGCTTGCCAGCCTTGCCGACTCCATCTGCTGTTGTAGTTGTACCATTAAAGGGGGTGGGCCTTGGGGAGGTACCTCGGCTGGGGCGCCCTCTGTTTCTTTCCCCTTGCTCATGCTAGGTCCGGTGACAGCGGAAGATGGAGTGGCCTTTCAGACCATTGGTTTCTTCCGGGTGCTCTTGGGACACACACGGGCAAAATATTGGTGACTCGCCTCCAAAATAGGGTGGCATACTCCCTCGATTGTCAAGTCTTCAGGGGTGGTCCAATCCACCAGAGGGAGATCTAACTTGTCCAATCCTTGTTCCTTGTACGCTGGGTCCTCAAGTGGCCCGTCATCTGAAAATCCCTTCAAAAAAGTCCGAAGGTCGAGCGCCTTCATAAGTCCTTTGGACATGCGTGAATGTTGACGGGCCCGGAGATCAAAACTGTCCTCACAGTCCGCCTAGAAGTCTTCAATATCTTCCTTGTGTGGTGGGACGCCCAGGGAAGTGCTGCAGCAATCTCTCCTAGAGGATCATAGTTCTTTCTGGCGTGGTGGAATTCCACCAATCCCAAGCTTTTCAATTCATTATCTGCCTCCCTTTCTGCGGCGAGGCTACACGTATAATTCCCGCAGAAAAATGGAAATGGGACATTGATGACCTTCTTTAATGTAAAGAAGGCATGCAGGTCCATCATCTGCCGGTAGAACTCCAAAAGAATGATTGTCCCCGCAATACCGAGGAAGAAGATAGGGTTTCCCAGAGAAGCCGGTCACCCGAATGTAAGTGTGGTGCTGGAACTGAATAAAGTAGTGGCCATAAGTGCTGACCAAGTTCATCGCTTCCTGTGATAATCGGTACCCGGTGTCCCGGGTAAGTGTTAGGATATTATGGTAAATGAAAACATCATTTACCCAACAGAAATTCAGGAAATTGAGTTCCCATTGTACTTGGGGATAATGATCCCATGGGGTTAACTAGCTTGGCCCGTTCCCAAGTTCACCAACTGTTCCCAAACCTGGAAAAGCCGGTCTTTGTTGGGCTAATGCCCATAGCACGTAGGATGTCATGTAGAACTTGGAACTCTGGATGACACCCTTCAGCGGCGTGTCCACATGATTGGCAATGATGACTGCCCAGTTGAAAGTTCGGTTACAGGTGGTGATGCAGTAAAGAAAGTAGTACATCCATGCCAAGAAATATCGGGCATGGGGCAATTCGAAGATCCTTCATAGAAATATGATGCCCACCTGAATGGGTTCTATGAAATACCCGCGAGGGATTTCCAACTTCATCCTTTTATGGTCCCTCTTCGGGGACTTCAGCCAGTGAGTGTTAAGGTATTGCCGAGAGATGAGAGCAGCTTCCTCAAACTCCTATAATGACTTGGTTCGGTTGAAGAAGACGGACCCCTGGAATTATGGAATCCCCATCCCTGAGGTGAAAGTTGTTGAGTCTAGGGTGATGATTGTTGCTGGATATTGTAGCGGCGGGGGATTGGCAAGCAAAATAGTCTGAGTAGGTGCATTGTACAATGTTGCCAGCTGAAGTATCAGTTTTGGTGATTGCATCGCACAGGGAAAGTTTGCGGCCTTGATAATGCCGAAAGCGGCCAAGTGAGTGGCCATGGTGTCTCCGCTGGCCTTCAATCGGTATATGGCTTGAATTAAGCCCTGCATTTCAGCCCAAAGTTCGGGCTCTGTGTCTGTTATTTCCCGTACTCTAGAGTCCACCTTGGACCCCACAAGAATGCCCTCCTTTGGGTATTTGGAGGTTAAGGGCAGCTTTACTAACATCTTTTCGGCCTTGGTTTTTGTGGCCGCCCGAGTGGAGGTGGTAGGTAGCTCCGGGCTATCAGGAGGGGTGATTACTTCAGACATCTTGATCAACTATCCGCACCTGCAAGACCGGAGAACCGTTAGAACATGGAGTATATAAAAAGAGCATTAGAAACTCTGGGGGATTTGTCACCACCCTGCACCTGTCCAACAAGTGTTAGCATATATCAAAAATTCCAGAATACCTGAAATAGACGCGAGTTAGATTATGGGGTGTTGAACTAAGTGACAGGAGGAAAAGAAAGACAAGGGAATCCTTGGGACCCGAAGTCTGGATAAACTAGCCGTTATCGACGTGACCGGTAGTAAGCCGTATTTGGCTGACATGGACCATCACGTGGCCACGCGACAGATGGCGTAAATGTCATTAATGGTGACAAGCGGGCTGACACAAGGGAAAATTGAATGCTAGATGGGATAGGGTTTAAATTCTGACTCATGGGAAATTAATCCCGCCATTTAAGGTGATAAGATAGGGGAGAGAGAAAGTTGTCATGGCTCAACTCGACAAGGTGCCGAGTTGAAACTGTGGCAACTTTCTCTCAACGAGATCGGTAAGGTGATGGAAAAGAATCACGACGGAGCGCGACGAGCTCGGCAGAATGGAAGGATACACACAAAATATACAGAAGTTTATAGAGGGATGAAGGTTGAGGTCGAGGGCTGAGACATATATACACTAAAATACAGGGAACCGAAGCTCTGCGAGGGCCGAAGTGAAGCTCACAAAACAACGATGACATATATATAGTATCTATAGATTATTTACATGATGATACAACGCTTACACAGCCATACGGGATACCCTACAACAATATACATTACATACATTAATTTACAACTGCACAAAGGGCGGACAACCCTCTGGCAGAGCCAACCCACCAACAGGAGGTAAACCAAGAGCAAAACACAAAAGGTGGAAACGGAAAAACCAAACAAAGATGAAACAAAAACAAAAGGAAACAACAAGAACCAGACAACAAGAAACCAGAGAAGGGCAAACCAAAAACCTACCTGGAAACACGAAGAAAAGCAGGGGAGAAGAACACTAGGGGCGCTCTGCAACAAGTCTACCCTCGAACGATCATGAGAAGACACTACAAATCAACTTGTAATCAACCACTAAGCACTGAGCAATTCGCAGTTTAATCGCCTAAGAATCTCTCTAAATGCTCTAAGTGTTTTAATCATGGTAACTATGAAAGTGACGGGTAATTTCCATTTATACTCTTAGGGTAAAAACAAGTTACATTCTTCTCCGCAAACTCCAGAACAGGCAGATCTCCAGACTTCGGGCCTGGGGATTCCATGCAACTATGCCTTCAAGCGAAAGGAGACATAGTTGAAGAGAATCCCAGAGTTTGGAATCTGGCTCTGGAAGAACAAAAGACTCCGGGCCCGGGCCCGGAGTCATGAAAGATAGCAAGAAAAAGAAAGACACCTCACGGGAGCAAAGCCCGGAGAAGAAAAACAAAGGAAACAAAGAAAACAAGGCAAGAGCAAAAGCAAAAAAAAGGGGGACCCAACATTTTGCACATAAAATGTAGGGACGGGTATGCAGAGCATAACAAATGGCGACTATCTGGGACGAATTCCTTCGTGCATTTGAGAACTTCAGAATCTCTGGTTAGCAAAACTGAAGTTAATCTTTACTTGGAGCATCCTGCTTGCAAGGTGCGAAGCATTTGAGAAAATCTGGCCCATACATGATTCAGTCCTTGGCCTTTCGTCAGTTTTGAAGTGTGTGCTTTGAAAGAAAATCAAGCCAATGACCTCCGGGAGAAGCAAAGAGGAGGCACTAAGTATGCGGAACAAAAATCGTCATATCTTGCACAATTCCTTCGTATACCAGAATTTCTCCATTCTCCGGTTCTCTTTATTTCTTTTTTTTCTTAGATGGGAAGGCGGTACTCCTTTCACCATTAACCTTAAGCTTAGCTAATTTTAATGATGGTACTTCTTTCACCTTTCCATCCACTTCAAATTGCCAAATAGGGGAGAAAATTCCAGACCCAGAAAAAATTTAAATGATTTTCAAACTTAGGCCAATGAACTAGTGCAACCGATCTACTCTGAGTGTGTCCGATTACTTGTTCCTTTGATTTTGATGTAACTAATTTCTGGACTTCCGAGGGATGAATCCGATGAAGATTACTCATGGCCTGTTACCAAACTTATAAAATAACTCTGGAGCACGGACCAATTCCACCATGCTAACAATAGATTCCAAGTTCACCAAAATGCAAAAGGTACCATTCCGCAGACTAGATGTTATGTGAGGCATACCGGTCTACAAAAGGGAGGAAAAAAAACTGGGAACCCAGAAAAGAAAGAACGAAGCCGAAAAAAAATGAAAAGAAAAAGGGGCGGTCCCGGAGGACAGCCAACAAAACTATTTACAAGGCAAGGCACCCCAAACAGAGCACCAGGAAGGATATTTACAAGTAGGACTTTACATAAAATACAATTCTGGACAAACTCACCTCATTCGAAATAATGCTTGAGAAATTGTCCATTGACGGGCAATGGAATGACTTCTTTGGTCATGGTACTGAGGCGATAAGTATTTTCCTCGCAGATCTCAGATATCAAGTATGGTCCAAGCCAGAGCCGTTGGAATTTGGTGTGCTTTCTTTTCTTTTCCTAGGGCTTGTCCCACAAAAGGACTAAGTCCAAGATCTGAAAGGCCTTATACTGGGCTCTTCGGTCAAACCATCATTTTACTACTGCTTGGTGACATGCAAAGTGTTCAAGGGATGCGTCTCTTTGTTCTTCTATTCACACCAGATTTAGGAGCCAGACTTCCATGATGTTGTCTCGATTGCTGAATTCCTGCATGAATTGCAACACCGGGATCTGTAAGTTAATGGGGAATACTGGGTTTTGACCATAAACTAGGTGGAACGGGGAAGTCCCTAGGGCTGCCTTTATTGAGATACGATCCGCCCAGAGAGTGAATCTAAGCTTTTGGTGCCAGTCCTGGGGATTCTGTTCTAATAGATGTTTTATCACCTCAAGTAAATTTTTGTTGGTCGATTCAGCAACACCGTTCCCCTGAGGGTAATAGTTGCTGGAGAACTTCAGAGTGATCTTTCTGTCATAGGTCCATTCAAGTAATTATGCTGAAGAAAACGCTGGACTATTGTCACATACTATAGCAAAAGGCATTCCAAATCACGTGACGATGTTTTCTTCCAGAAATTTTATGACTACATCTGCCATGTTGTTTTTGCAAGGGATCGATTCAGACCATCGGGTGCAATAATCGGTAGCAGTCAAGATGTACCGGTGGTTGACAGACAAGTTGGGGTTGATTTTCCTGATAAAGTTAAATGCCCATTGAGCAAAAGGTCTAGCTTCGAAGACCGGCTGCAAAGGCATAGCCGGGTTCCGCTCATGATGTGCCGCGGTCTGGCAAGTGTGGCATTTCCTGACGTGAGTGTAGACATCCTTAAAGATACAGGGCCAATAGTATCCAGCCCGGAGGATCTGATGGGCAGTGGTGTTAGCTGAGCCATGCCCGGTTCCAAACTGCCCGTGGAATTCTTTGATTATCTTTGCATCTTGAACCTTATCAATGCACTGTAGGTACACTCCCTCATAGTTCCTGCAAAAAAGTGTGGCATTTTTTTATCATGAAGTGCGTGCTTTTCAATCGTAGGACGCGACGTTTGTTTGGATTAAATCCCTCCAGGCATCTTTTGTTCAACAACAAGTACACCAGGTTTGTGTACCATGGATCCTGAGTGATGGATTCCATCGTATATGCCTAACATTTGATGTGTGGAGTCTCTTCTGCTATCGCTCTACATAGTCCCTAACCTTGAACTATCTTTATGGGTTGCATTTCTAAATTATACTCTTGGAGGATGGCCATCCATTTCCCCCGTCTTTCACCCAATTCACTCTGCATCAGTAGATATTTTATTGCCTGGTCCGGGATGATAACATGCAATTTGCTTCAGATAATATAATGCCAGAATTTCTTCATGGCACAGACGAGAGCAAAGGCCTATTTTTCCAAAGGCTAATAGCGGACTTCGGCGTTCTTAAAGGGGGAGCTCATGAAGGCTATTGGTCGTTCCTCCCCTTCAACCTTTTGGGTCAAAACTATTGTGGCAGAATGCGGCGAAGCAAAGGAATATATGTAAAAGGGAGGGAATAATCTAGACTAGCCAAGACTAGGGCCTCCGCTATCATTTTTTTAATCTGGGCGAACACCCGCTTTGCCTCCAGGCTCCACTCAATCTTAGTATCTTTCTTCATCATTTCATTGAGTGGCTTTACGATCTCGGTGAATCAGGTGATGAACCGCTAGACAAAGTTGATCTTTCCAAAGAAAGATCTCATTTCCTTCTTGCTGCCAGGCATCTGTAGGTTTAGCAATGCTTCAACTCTCTCAGGGTCAACAGATATACCCTTTTCAGAGACAATATGCCCGAGCAACTTCCCTTCAGTGACCCCGAATATGCATTTCTTAGGGTTGAGGGATATTTCATACCGGCGACATCTCTCGCAAATCTAGGCGAGGTGGGCGGAATGATCATGCCTATCCCAGGAAAAGATGGTCAAATCATCCATGTAGATGATTATACACCGGTTCACAAGGCCCTCAAACGCAATGTCGATAGCCTTTGAAATGTGGCCCCTAAGTTGATCAGGCCAAAGGGCATTCTCCGTTAGGCAAACATTCTCCACTTGGTGGTAAATGTCGTTTTGTCTCTATCCTCATATTTAACCATGACTTGGTTATACCTAGAGTACCCATCCAAGAAAGACATCATTTTTGATCCGTTCACGATTTGCAATACCTCATCCAACGGGGGGAGAAGGTGATTATCTTTCTTGGAAGCTTTGTTCAAATTTTGGAAATCCACGCAAAGGCGGATCTCACCGCTTTTCTTCCTCACAGGGACTAGGTTGGCAACCCACATAGTATGCCAGATTGGAAAGATGATTCAGGTTGATAGTAGTTTTTGAACCTCCTAATGAATCAGAGGCTTGATCAGTGGGTTGACCGGTCGTTGCTTTTGCCGGAAAGGCTTAGCATCAGGTTTCAGTGGGATAGTATGAGTCATAATGGATGTATCATAGGTTTTCAAGTCCTCATACCCCCACACAATTACATAATTATATTCTCGGAGAACCGCGAGAATCTTCTCCTCCTCTGGGGAGCAGGAGGTGCGAATGTGTGTCCATTTTTCTTCGCCAGTCTAGCCAATGTTCACTTTCTCAAATTTTCCTCCCTTAGAGGAGGATGATATCTTTTCTCGGCCCCAAGGGTCTAAGTCGAATATTTGTTCAAGTGCGACCATCCCCTTAGGGATGGTGTTGGTTGGTAGGTCCATGATCCTGTTGTCTTCATCACCTTGTCCAGTATCATCGTCATCTCTCTCCTCCACTACCTGGTCCTCAAAGACACCAACATTGACCATAAAGGCCAGGATATGCTGATCGTCCTCAAAGGCTTGAAAATGGGTGACGTTGTCTGCAATGGACAAGGTGGGGACCATCTCAACAGAGAATTTCTGGAGTCGGGAGCCAGCCATTGGCTCAAGCGTGCTGGCAGAAAAAATAAGGGCATCTGGGACATAATTCCATCCCCGGGGGATAAGTTCATTGCCAAAGGCATCAAAATCTTCAATAAGGCTCCATGCCCGGTTGCGGTATGCGGCCAACCTTTTATCATGATAGGTGTATTGACTCCGGACTTGTTTAACGATCAACTCTGAATCACCCATGGCTAGGAGGCAAGTGATTCCTTCTCTTAATGCGAATAAGAGCCCAAGGACCAAGGCCTCGTACTCTGTGACATTGTTTGTACAGTTTAACTACAACTTGTAAGATGCGAGGAAGGATTTCCCTTGCGGGTTGATCAATTCCACTCTGGCCCCACAGCCTTGTTTGGATCGGGACCCGTCAAACTTAAAGGTCCACAAGTCATCATTTATTGTCTGGGGCTGGGAAGATAAAGTGGTCTTTGGATTATTTTTGGGGAGGTTGGGAGGAGTTTCCTCCGGCGCTAATGGTACTCGGGTGAGGTTTGCCTCAGGAGAGATTTCTAGTTGGGATCCCCAGACAAACGACATCGAAGAGGCGCTGCCAGCAGAAGTACTGGGTCTCAGGGAATCAGCTGTGTGTTCTTCCTTCCGAAGGGCATCGGTGTGCCGGGTAGCAACGACAAGGCAAGGCTCACACTCTAGCTCTGAATGTTTCTGATAATGCACCCGACACCAAGTGCCAGACAAGAGTGTAGCGGGGGTCGCTGCGGTACCCTGAGAGTTAACCTCAACCCTCAATTTTTCTTCCAGGTCCCAGGTTCTCTGAGAAACTATGGGGTCCTCCCCGGGTGTGAAATCGAATGTTAAGATCTCAAGGGGTTTGTACACCCCAGGGGAAGTCTCAGAGAAGAGGAATTTATTTACCCTCTCGACTTTGGTGAGGGCCTGTTTCATCTGGGGCTCACTTTCAACCCGGATTTGGTTAGATTCTCCCTGCTAGGGGAGCCACAAGTGGGAAAAGTCAGTCGAGAAATATCCATTCAGGGACTTGGACCAATTGCGACTTAGTAACATCCCATAAGTCTCTGGGATGTCCACCACCTGGATGTTAATCACGCTAGCTATCCTGGGGTCTTGGATGAGCTGGATCCGGACGTCCTTCAACTCACCTACCATTTTTATAGCAGTTTTATCCTGCTGGATTACTGCGTTGTTAGACGGGGTAGGGCACACTAATACATTTGGCATCATTTTGCGACGGCTATGTGTCGCAATTACGACAGCCATGTGTCGCCAGTGCGACAGTAGTAGACGTCGCTTGTTTTTAGTCGCAAATTACGACGTCTGTCATCACTCGTCGCAATTACGAAAGCTATCCGTCGCTATACTGCCACTTTATTCTGGCATCATCTGGCCATAATTCTTGTGGAATGCGTCGCAATTGCGACGAATCCCAATGCAATTGCGACGGGATTTTGGCGTCGCCGCTACAGCAACCCCGTCGCAATCCCCTTGGCTGACGTCTCAATGGCGACGGATCCCAATGCAATTGCGACGGTCGTTTGGCGTCGCCGCTACAGCATCCCCGTCGCAATTCAGGGGGTTGACGTCGCAATTGCGACAGTTACAAAGTAAAACAAAAAAAAATTTATTTGTTTATTATTTAATATTATTGGTGGGGCTTCAAATAGAATCCTCCAAAATATGAGCTCTGCACAAGGTGGTCATATTTTTTCATAATACTCTGATGTTCGGTTTCCATGGCAGTTTCTATGGTTGGAAAACCTTGTGAGTACTCACCGAGTTTCTTAGTACTCACAAATTAGAAGCCAAGAAAGTATTTGCAAGTTTAACTCCCGAGTCTCCAATAATGAGGTTTTTGGTGAGTATAATCCAAAACTCAACAAGTCTGCCATAAAAAATTGTGATGCAGCCTCT
>MU223090.1:336177-352839 GCA_018584345.1 Thuja plicata
TTTAGTGCTTAAGCTTTCTCTTAGGTGCATTAATAATTAATTCTTTTATTAATTATAAATGTGCAACCTAGCTTTTACCTTTTAGGGTTTTGTTCACCTTTTTAAGGTTGAACTTTGTAATTGTTGTGTATTAATTCATATAATAATTTTTCTCTCACTTTTTGAGTAACTTCTGAGTTCTGCTTTTTCCTCCTTCTGCTTCTCTCTTGTAACAGGTTATTTGCATGCAGGTATTCTTGTCATTCTGTGGATTTGTATTTCTCAAATCCTATAGATAGTTGTCCTTTAGAAATGACAAGATTATTGGCTCGAGTGTAAACTGAAGATGTGATCAAAGTGGGGAGCCATGCCCCCAAGTAATGAATGTTGATGACTGAATTGACTTATAGAGAGAGGATGAATCCGAGTGGATTGCCCCCAAGTTATGATGCTGGGATCATGTCAAGTCAGGTGGGATATTGAAAAGACCCAAAGTGGATTGATGTCCAATATGTCGATAGTGAATTGATGTGAGAAATCTCAGTAGTACATCGACAGTAGGTAGATGCAGTGAGAATCACTGGTGACTGACGCAAGAAAGATTCTCAAGTATAAAGATCAGCATGAGATCTAGGTATCAGTAGGAAGACTCAGTGAGAACCACTGGTGACTGATGCGAAGAGGAGAGAGACTCCTAAAGATAGGACAATGCCCCCTATACCAGGAAGATGCCCCCGAGTGTGACCAGTTTCAATCCATGTGAAGTCGAGAAAAATCTTGAAAATAACTGAGAGCGAATGCATGAGCGAGCAAACTAAAGTAGGAAAGCAAGCTAAAGTAGGAAAGCAAGCTAAAGTAGGAAAACAAACTAAAGCAGGAGAGCAAATTGTAAGAAAGCCAAGGGATTCCACGATAGATAGAGCATTGCGGAACAAGAGGTGCCTGTTTACCAGGTTTTCACCATCTCGGTAGAAATTTGTTTTTTTCTACCATGACGCCTGTTTACCAGGTTTTCATCAATGACACATTTTTCTCTTTTTTCATTTTTTTGTATTTTTCATTTTTTTTATTTTTTGTATTTTTCATTTTTTGAATTTTTTTGTATTTTTCATTTTTTGATTTTTTTGTATTTTTTCATTTTTTTCATTTTTTGATATTATCAAGGTGCCTGTTTACCAGGTTTTCACCAGGATAATAGATACATCAAAGTGCTTGTTTGCCAGGTTTTCACTAAGATGATCATTTTTTAAGGATATTTTACAATTATTAGGATTTTCTCAGGATAGAGTATGTACATGAGCATTCAGAAGACATCTCAACTATGGAACTTCTTCAGATGAAGAGCATTGATAAGCTCTTTGAGCTGTTCCCCCTATGTGGTAGAGAGATGGTAAGTGCTAGACCCAAATACTGTAGTGATAACATACGGACCAAGCCAGTTTAGTTCAAATTTTCCTTTCTAGACCCGCTGCTGTTGATTCTTGGGGTTCTCTCTCAGGACAAGATCACCCATTTGGAATTCCCTTGGTTTGACCTTCCTGTTGTATCTTTTAGATATTCTCTCCTGATATGCTCGGAGATGATCGAACACCACTTTCCGACGTTCATCCAGTAGTTCTAGCTCTTGAAGCTGAGATATTCTGATATCATCATCAGTAATGAGGCCCTTCAGAGAGACTCGCAAGGTAGGAATCTCAACCTCAATAGGAAGCACTGCATCTACACCATAAACAAGAGCAAAGGGTGTGGCCTCTGTTGGTGCCCGTATACTGGTGCGGTAAGCCCATACAGCTGGATTAATTTGTAGATGCCAGTCTCGTCCACATTTGTGTACTGTGCGGTGTAAGATCTTGAGAATAGTCTTATTTGAAGCTTCCGCCTGCCCATTACCCTGGGGATAATAGATAGAAGACCAGTGCTAAATAATTCTGAACTTAGTGCATAAATCTGTTAGATCCTTGTTCTTGAATTGCCCCCCATTGTCAGTGATTATTGATGAGGGTACACCATATCTACAGATGATGTAGTTCAGTATAAACATGGCCACAGACTTGCCATCAACTACGATGAGGGGCACTGCCTCAACCCACTTGGTAAAATAGTGTTTAGCAGTAATGATGTATTTATGTCCCCTTGAAGAAGATGGATGTATTGGACCCACCAATTCAAAGGCCCATTGTTGAAATGGCCAAAAGCTAACAAAAGGAATGAGCTCCTTGGCAGGAGCGTGGATTAGATTTCCATGAAGTTGGCAGTATTTGCAAGATTTAGCAAATTGTGTAGCTTCTTTCTCCATATCCGGCCAATAGTAACCAGCTCTAATAAGTTTGCGAGCCAGTGTCAGGCCATTTGAGTGAGACCCACAGATGCCTTCATGCACCTCTACTAATGCACACTTGGACTCATCAGGTTATAAACACCTAAGGAGGGTACCATCTAGACCTCGCCTATATAAGTCGTTAGATATGATGACAAACTGTGAAGCACTGCAGATTAAGTGACGTTTCTCATTTCGGGTGTAAGTGTCCGGAGAGATCTGGTTATGAAGGTAGGAATAAATATGGTGGTAGCAGGATGAGTCATGTCCAATGACTGAACAGATCATCCGAGATTCAGGGGAATTATAAGCAGGGTAGCATAACGTCTCCACTAGGAATTCATGTCTGAAGTCATTTTCTGGCATTTGTAACATGGAAGCCAGAGTAGCCATGACATCGACTGCTTTATTATCTACCCTTGGAATTTGTTGGAAAGTAATGTGTGCAAATTATTTCTTGAGATCATCAACCATCTTTTTATAAGGCACCAGTTTTTCATCTTTTTTTTGGTAGATATCATTCACCTGATTGATAGCCAACTGTGAATCTCCAAAGACCTTTAGCTCATCGACATGCCATTCAATAGAAATTTTTAATCCATTAATCAAGGCTTCATACTTAGCAGTGTTATTTGTGCAAGGAAACAATATTTTTTAAGCCTTTGGTAATAAATACCGTTGAGGTGTAATGAACAAGATTCCGACACCTGACCCCTGCTGGGTGAATGATCCATCAAAGAACATGGTCCATGCCTGATGTGTGAGAAGCATGATGGACTCATCCGGAAATTTGATCCTTAATGGTTGATAGTCTGCAATAGGTGCCTCAGCCAACTAATCTGCAATTTCTTTTCCTTTGATAACTTTTCTTTCCACGTACTCAATGTCAAATTCACTGAGTATCATGACCCACATAGCTAATCTACCCATGAGGGCAGTTTTGTTAAGTAAGTACTTTAATGGATCAATTTTTGCAATGAGCTTTGTAGTGTGAGCAAGCATGTAATGCCATAATTTCTGGGAAGCAAACACTACCACCAAGAAAGCTTTCTCAATGATAGAATAATTCATTTCATAGGAGACCAACGTTCTGTTGATGTAATAGATTGCTCTTTCTTTATTATTTTGATCTTCTTGGGCCAATAGAGCACCTAAAGATGTTTTTGTAGATGAGATGTATAAGATTAGTGGCTTCCAATGAATATGAGGCATTAATATAGGTGGATTAGCCAGATATTGTTTGATTTGTTGAAGACCTTGTTCACATTCTTTATTCCATCCATTGGTCACACCTTTATGCAGAGTCTTAGTAAATGGCTGTGACTTTTCAGCTAGTTGTGAGATAAAGCACCAGATAGACTAAAGCCGACCTTGAAGACCTCTCATTTGACTGATATTGTGAGGTGGAGGCATTTCCATGATAGCTTGCACTTTTTCAGGATCCACCTCAATACCTTTTGCAGAGATTATATAACCAAGAAATCTTATGGAAGTTACTCCAAATGCACATTTCTTAGGATTGAGATGTAATCTAAACTTTTCCATACGATCTAGTATAGGGCCTAGATCAGTAAGATGTACCTTCCTGTCCATGCTTTTATCAAGGGTGTCATCAACATAATCCTCCATTGTTTTGTGCATCATATCATGAAATATAGTAGTGACTGCTCTATGATATGTGGCTCCAGCATTCTTGAGACCAAAAGGCATAATATTCCAGCAAAAAGTGCCCCATGTACAAGTGAAAGTAGTATTTTCTTGGTCCTCTGGCACAATTTTTATTTGGTTGTAGCCAAAGAAACCGTCCATTAGGGAGTACATTTTGTACCCTGCTGTCATATCCACAATCATATCAATGTTGGGTAGTGAAAAATCATCTTTTGGACATGCCTTGTTTAAGTCCCTGAAGTCTGTGAAGACTCTAATAGACTTGTCATGCTTCGACACTAGAACTATGTTGGAGATCCATTCTGCACAGTCAATTTCTCTGATGAACCCAACTTTTAGGAGTTTCTCTAATTCCGCTTTGACAAGTAGAGCCACATGTGGATGTATTTTTGTGAGTTTTTGCTTGACTAGTTTTACTCAAGGAGCTATTGATAGGTGATGCATGATAAGATCAAGATCTACACCAGGCATGTCAGAGTATGTCCATGCAAAGTTTATCTTTTTTTCTTTGAAGAAATCTGTGAATTCTTTAAGTTCTTCTGTAGACAATGATTTAGCCACATGAATAATGTGCGGATGTTCTTCTGTACCCAAATTTACTGGCTGAGTCGGCTCAATTAGCACCGATGATCATTATAGGAAATGACTCAGAAGCGCATCAAGTATCTCATCCCCAGGCACCTCAGAGAGGTTTTCACCTTCAGATACGTCTATTTTTTTACTTTTTTCGGCTCTGACACTGCCATAATGTGGTTTTCACCATCAGAGAACCTATTTTTTTTATTTTTTATTTTATGACTAAGATACTTGATATCACTTTCGGTCATGCTGACACTGCCTTCGCTAGTGGAGGACGTTATAGGTTCAACAGTGTTGAGATAATAGGCTAGAGCATAGTCATTTTGGAATGTAAGGACTTTGTTGGATGAGGAAGGGAAATTCCACTCTATTAGCTCGGGATGTTGGAGTGAGAGAGAAGTGACGGGTTCAAGTGCATTCACGGTATAATCATCAAAAGCATGGAATAGTAAGATGAGACCTAGATCAATCTCATGCAAAGGTGTATTCAAATCCCTTTGACTCCTAGCGACCGTAGTAGAAGACACATTAATATTTATGGAATCAGACTCATTAGACCTTACACTAAACCTTTCACCCATGTCGAGAAGGTTTTCAGATGTATGTGTAGTATCAACATTCCTGTCAAAGGATCCTTCTAAAAAACTGTCAAACTCATATTCATGGGAATCTGTGTCTGAACTCCGACTGGGATGTTTGCACCATGAAGGTTTGAGAGTTCCTGTGACACCAGCCTGTTCTTGCACAAACTACTCTTGAAACTGTGATGGTATGTATCGTTCACCCTGGAAACTAGGGTCTTCTGACACTTTCCATTGTTCGTATGTCAGAGAAGTGAATGGAATAGCGCCATTGGAGTCACTGCCAGCCTTAGCTGTACTGGCATGTATTATGACATCATCTGGCTTAGCAAAGAATTTTTCCAGATCTAGAGGAATAGGATAAGGAAAGCAATCCTCATCAGAGCTATCCTCTGAGGTGTCCACTATAGCTATACCTTCAGGTTCTGGTTTTGGTCCAGGTTCAGATTTAGATACAAATTTGTTAATCCCTAGATGGAACAAGATCTTCTTGAAGCCTAAACTAGTTGTATCTTTCATCTTTTGACCCATAGCTTTAATAGGTTCAACTAGCCCATTACCATTCATCCTTATTGGACTGCTCCCTTTGTATCCAAAGTGTTTCATGATTTTAAGACCTTCACTATTGGGATCTAGTTCATGAGCTGGGGTAGTCTGTTCAGTTATTTCCTTTCCTTTGTAAAGCCAAGCTTTAATAGTTGTTTCCTCATCTTCATCTTCTAATGGTGTTGAAGCCCATACAAAGGCACCATCATAAACTATTTCAGGAGGAGTAGTAGAAGATTTATTATTCTTAGAAGGTCTCCCATAAGAATGAGGAAATGGAGGTAGAGATGCTAATGATAGCACAGTTTCTATTTGATCCCCCCCATGCCTATGTATTTGATTTTCAAAGTTTGTTCCATGTCTCTAAGCTTGGCATCATAGAATTATATGGATTCTCTATTAGTAGGAACAAAACTGTTAGTTGATTGTGTGAGCGTATTACAAGAAGAGTGCATATTAGCAGGAACTGCCACTTCTGCACCGTGGAAAGGAAACTTGATGCACTGATAATACATAGAGGGAACCGCTTACATTTCATGGAGTCACGATCTTCCCAACATGATGTTATAAGCAAGAGGAATGTCCAGCACTTGACATGTGACATCTCTTTCAACAAGTCCAACCCGAATGGGTAACACAACTAAACCTTTAGAATTTCTTTCTTCTTCATCATAGGCTTTGATAGTAACTTTCTTGCGGGAATCTATGCAATCTTCATCGTAGCCTAGCTGAGCAAGCAAGTGATCAGAGTAGATGTTGAGGCCAGCACCATTATCAATAAGGACATGGCAAACAAGTTTTTTGCCAATCATGACCTCTATATGCAAAGGAGCGTTATGCGGGTGGCTGACCGAATGGTCATCTTCTTCTGAGAAAGACAAATAATGCGGTGAAGTCAAGTGACCCACCATAGATTGAAACTGATCAAGATTAATGTCTTTGGGGATGTTAGCCTCTGTGAGGGATTTATCCAGAATCTTCTTGTGAGCAGGCGAGATCTTCAACAACTCAAAGATGGTTATTTGAGCATTGGTTCTTTGCAGCTGGTTGGCAATGCTATAATTAGAAGTAGGAGGTGTGGGGACCATTTTTGTGGTCTTGTTGGTAGGGCCAATAGAAGCTTTATTAGCGGGTTGTTTTAGTGCGGATGTAGTAGCAGGAGGGTCAGGACCCTTGAGAGTGATCTTAGCGCGGGATCTGGTAATGATGTTTGCACAATCCTGAGATGATTCAGGTTCAGACGAGCGAGACCCAGGGCCTCTCAAGACAAATGGGGTCTTAGGCTTTGGAACATCCCCGCTCCCCTTGATAGTAATCACATCACAATACTCAACTTTGACAGGTTCGATCATGTTGATGACATTGTCATTAGTGGTATGTGTGTAGTTAACCTTGGCACTGTTGTTCTTAGTGTTGGAAGACTCACCTATCTCATGAGGAGGAAAGGGATATTTTAATGCCTGGTGATCTGAATTCTTATTATGATTATCCACAACAATATCACCATTATCAATCAGATCTTAGACCTTATGGCGAAACTGAAGACAAGTAGAAGTCTTATGACCCTTGTTCTGGTGATAGTCACAGTATGCATTGTTGTTCCACCAATGGGGTCGCGGTTGCAGATCATATGGAAGCTTGTCCAAAGGAGTGAGAACCTAGTTTTGCACCAAAGTATTGTAAACTACATCAAGTAGTTCTCCCAAGGAAGTGAATTCACGCTTGGGTCGAGGGGCCCAAGGTTTGTTGCTAGAGAATCTGGAAGGCGGCTGAGTGTTTGTTGCAGCCTTTTCAACATTTTTGATTGCTTGTATGCTAGAAGTAATGTTGAAAAGTAGTTTTGAAGGAGCTGGGGTCACATTATCAACCACTCCATCATTCACAATGTCCCTATTCTTGTTGACAAACTTCCCTTTATCTTTGTTGGAAGAGGAGGAACCTTGTTTGCTATCTTTGTACAAATTTAATTCCCCTTTCTTAACCATAAATGCCTCTATCCTCATAGCTTTCTTAATCATGCCGTCAAAATTGAGGGGACCTTTAAGCTGTACTTGATACCCAAAATCAGGAGTGAGATTATCCAAGAAGATGTTAAGTTTCTCATATTCGGGTATTTTACGAGGATACTTGGTGCAAAGCTGTCTCCATCTCTGGAGAAATGTCAGGAATGGCTCCCCTTGTCTTTGCTTGAGATTGTAAAGGTCCCTAATGTTGATGGGATGCTATATGTTGTGAGAAAAGTGCTGGATAAAGAGATTGGCGATCTCATCAAAAGTCTTAATGTCGGTGGGTAGTCAAGAAAACCACTCCATGGCAAGTCCACCCAGACTTCGGGGAAAGAGATGCATTAAATAAGTTTGATCATGAATGAACTCCATAGATAGGGCCCCAAATTCTCTTAGATGATCTTGAGGATCAGTGATACCCAAATATTTATCATACTTAGGGAGTTCCACACCCTTGGGAAAAGGTGGCATATGAAGATTCCTATCAAAAGGAAAAGGACAGATGCTCTCCATCGTGAATTGTTGTGTGGGATTGTCCTTATCCTTTACTTGTTGGATAATTTAATTTTGCATATCTTGAATCATCTTTTGCAATTTGGTAGTCTCAGTCTCTTCTTCTTTAGCCACAAGTGTTTCCACTTGGAAATTTGGGGGTAGCTTAACTCCTTGGTTTGCCAAATCTAGAAAATATTTCTCTTTATCTTCTACAAGGAGAATTTCCATCATTTTGATGAGAGCCTTATTATATTTTGCAGAATTTATGTCATTTTGAGTTATCAGATCATCATCATTATCGAGGATCTCATAAATGCTTGGGTTATGATCTTGACTCTGGTCATGTGGAGGAGGGTGATGGTGATGTTGATCACCTTATTGACCCTGATCATTTTGAGATTGGTCATGGACCTCGCTGTATTGACCTTATGGGAAGTTGAAAGGGCCTCCCATGTTGTTGATGTGGGATTGTGCTGTGTGCACAGGTTCAATGTGAGTGTGCGTATTGAGCCGAGAGTTCGTGGCCAACGTAACTTTTGACGGGTCAAAGGGGTTGATGAGTTTGGAAGAATCAATAGGTTCACAAGGATTGATAGGAACAAAAGGATTGGTATGATCAAAAGGATCAATAAGGTAGCAAGGATCATCAATAGGGTCTACCCAAGTAGGTGGCCTTTCAAATTTTTCTTGATCTGGAAACAATGGTTTAGGTTGTCTTTGAAACAAGGGATTATAGCACTGCTAGAACACTAGTCTCTGATTCGGACTGGGATCTACACTAAATGGAAAGGAGGAACCTGAGGATCCCTCTTGACGATCAGATTGAACAATAGTTTCAGAATGACCTCTTCCTTGATTACGAGATTTACCTCTACCTATTCCGGAACCACGAATGGGAAATATGTTGCCGCTTCTAGTCGTAACAGACATAGAAAAAGATGAAACAAGAGAGGACTTAGGATCCAACTCAGAACTTTGTCTCTAGAAATAGCAAAAAGGAGATAAAGGCTAGAACAAACAAGACATAAAATGCACCTGGCATGAATCATTGAGAGTATGGCTAGAATAGCTGAGATGTGACTGTCGCGTTGCAGGGTACAAAAGCACAGAAAGGTAGGACAGAGAACAAAGAGATAAAAAAAGTTTGAGCAAGAATCGGTCAGTTCAAAGCTCGAGACAATCAGTTTCAGACTGCAGACAATAGGGAAACAGGCAATCAGATCTCAGACAAAAATCAGATCTGGCGAAAAACTCATCAGTCAACAGGAAATAGCTCACTGTTTTAGGACACCAGGGTACAAATTCATGTGAGAAAGTGCTGGTTTTCATGAGGAAATGTTTAACTGCGTGCAATAAAATGAAAGATCGCATGAGGAAATGCTCAGTTTCTGGAATCTTGCATGAGAAAACTCCAGGTTTCAACAGATCAACTGAATTTTTGAGACAAAAATCAGATTTTGAGACCCAGCCAGGACTATTCTTTGAAAAAATTTCTAGATTTAGGATAGTTTTATGGCAGTTCATATCAGCAATCTCAGTTTGAATGTGACAAGCAATTGTTAACAAGCACAAAGTTTTGATCAAGCAATAGTGACGCAAGAAGTAGTCGCAAATAGTTCTACCAAGGACAAGGCAACTTGGCAGAATCATGGGAGTCTTTGTTTAATCATGATTGGATAGTTTAAGACTCGAAACAAGAACTTAGTTATCCCTATAAAAGAAATGGTAGAGAAGACAAAATACGTGCCTCACTGACTTATGTGTATGCGCACACCTCACATATATAGCAGTGTCACCCCCAAGAGGGCGCCCATATTTTTGGTGTTTCCAAGGACTCAGTAATATATGTTTGAAGGTTACCCTTAAATCAGGGGCCAACATCATATACCACTTCAAGCATCTAGGTGCATACCTATGTTGAGAATCTAGGGGAGAGATTCTTCCCCTCCCTGCGCACAAATTATATCTTCTTTCGGAGGTGATCCGGGTAGGAAACTAACTAAGAAATTTTTTAGTGGGCTTCCATTAACAATAACCTTCAGTGTCCTTGATACAGGGCTGGGGCCTTGCATCCACACCAACACTTAAAAGTGATACACCCTCGCAAGCAGTGCTGGGAGTGGCGCCGCTCAGTACAACATACAAGGCTTTCTCAAGATGATAGTCAGAATCATGAGAAAGAAGTTACCATGGCTTTGGAGTCTTTGGAATTGACAAAGCATACTTTATTATAGTGAGGTGGAATCATCGATGATAGGTGTGTACGCACTTAGGTCATTCCCCTAGGTTCAACTTCTGGTAGGCCCTCTAAAGGTGACACAAAACTTGGCTCAGATTCGAGGGTCAGATTTTTTGATTATCTCAAAGAGAGAAGAGCATACTTCTCTACCTCTTCACCTTACCCAAACATGCAAGACATATTCATCACCAAGATAACTCTCCTCCAACCAATTCGAAAGATTTTGGGTTTCTGATTCTCTCAAAGAGAGAAGAGCATAATCCCCTAACAAGTGAACGTGCTAAAGGTTTGTTAACTTTCCTTGCTTCCCTAGGTCTCCATCATGTTAGTAACGTCTGGGTCTCAGATTCATCCATGGGCATCACTTCCATGTAATGAAGAGCCTTTTCCCCTATTTTTCTATGAAGATTCCCAAGAAATTTTAACAAGGCGCTAGCTACACTATGTGATGAAAGCAATAAACAAGCACAATGTTTTAAAATGATCTTCGACAATCGTCCTGCAAGAAAACCGTTAGCAATTTTATGTCTTCGGCAAGTGACCTGCAGCCCATTGTTATGCTATCAGATAAATTTGAGAGATAAAAACATCAGCATGTGAAAATAATCAGGAAAATAGTAACAGTAATTGCAGAAACTATGAAATTCCAAAGACTGGCACCAAGTTTCGTGCGAGGAAGTACAAGGCTTCACATGAGGAAATGCACTAGCTGGTGCGAGAAAGTGTTTTGTCACATGGTACGCTCATAATTATCGCATGAGAATCTGTACACAGAGAAGTACGGGCGTATGATAGAGTACAAAATTTTGTCAGAATTTTTTTTTGAGAGTGAGGTCAGAAATCAATTTTCTATCCCGCGGTGGGCGCCAAAATGTATGTGTCTGAATGTTGACCTCTAAATCAGCCACAACACAACATAGTCATTTCTCAATCGTTGAATCGTAGAGATGAACATGAATTTCTCATTCCACAATATCGATTGAATTGACCTGTTGCCTCCTATTTAGTTGGGGTGTCTAATTACTCTCAGAATGAGAGCCAACAACCATAGACCATTGCTAAAATGGAGGATTTGAAAGCTTTTAAAACTTGAAATGAAATTATTCTATATGAGAGATGTAATTGTAATCTAGGAATGAAGATGCATATTTTAAGCTAAGAAACTTGAAAAAGATAACATAATTAAGCTACTTGATAAGTAAACAAACTAAATTGAGATGCAAAATGCCATTAAGCTAAATGAAATTACACTAAAATATGCAATGAAAGCTTGGAAAGATGAGAGAATTGAGACAATAATTTTCTATAGTTTAGGTACTCTCAAAATTGGTCTCCCAAATGAAGGAAAGAAGGTCCATAATATAGAAAAGCTTGAAGAGAGGATGAAGAGTTTCTTGGAAAGAAATGGTTGACTCTTCATCTCTATGGAGGAAGGTGAGACAAAAATGAGGGAATTATTTAATTAAATAAATGAATTATTGTCACATGGGTGGCTTTTCATTTTGTTTGAATTATTAAATTCAAGTGAGGGTAATCCATTCAAATAACCAAATAATATTTAATTCCTTTGATGTGTATTAGCTAAAGGGGGTGGGATTAATTTAATTTAAAAGCACTTAGGACTTTAGAATTAAATTAATTAATCATAGGGATTTTTAGCTAATAAATCTTGAAAATTTAGGAATTAAATATGGTGTGAGATTTATGCAAATTTAGGTTTTCTGCATTTGAGACTAAGTCAATTAAAGAAAATTAGGAAGGAGAATTTGCCTAGTACAATAGGACTTTGATGATGAGAAAATGCACCAAAATTGATTAGAATTGTAAGGTGCCAATTTTGGGGTATTACAGCCGGTACTACCTGCGCCACACTACAAAAGACCTCAAGACAGAAAAGGTCTGACATGTCAAAATAATGAGACAAGAAAGGTGGAGTAGAAGAATTGACCTCGAGAAAGGAGCTGTAAGGAGAAAAGAAGAAATCTGATCCCCCAGGGATCGAGGCTATATGCCTCATAATTGGAAGAGTGGCTCACTGTCTCTAATGCGCCAGGTGTTACTTTGGGGTGGCACCTTGGGAATACCACTTGTCAAAATCATCTTGTCAAGGTGACATGCCCTGCTGGAGTCACCTACCTTTTGAAATCCTTATTAAATACGTTGAAAGTGACCGGTCGACCTTGGGAACATGGATGCTGGTCACTTTAAGAGTACAAAATTGTTGGATCCAAAATTCTGGGATCTGGGAACTTTCATTCTGAAAGAATGAATGAATACAAAAATTACACCTGCTAGGGATTATCTCCGAAGCCCGGAGAACCATGTTTCCCTTTACTATTTTTGAGAGCTTTCAAAACTTGGCTTACGCCTTCTTCATCTATGCCTCTGATGTTGTCCCACCGGCTGCGGACAACCTCCAAACTCTCTTGCACTTCTCTGGCCCCATTCCAAAACTCATCTACTAACTTCATGACATCGTGCATTCGAAGCATCATCTTGGACAACCTTGTCAACTTCTTCCCATCAAAATCTCTAAGAGTGCGGTACTGAGACTCCATGAACTCATCAAATTGCATGAGGACATAGTCCTCTGGGGTGCATGATCCGGTGGTGAAGGGGTCAACTTGCGACACCCTTACCACAAAGGCTTCAAATAGGCCCAAAGGATACTAGGCGGTGGTTATATTATCTTTTAGCGCCTTGACCGAATCCTTATAGACCTCAATCCTAAGGGAAAGTCTTGAGTGCTGGGCTTGGAGGGAATCATATGTTTCATCCCCAAAAATTCCTGCCGCTATGGCAGCCTCTTCTCTGGTGTCAAAGACTTCTTCCAACCTGGTCTTCCAGTTTTCATAATTTCTCAAGTCCATTTCCCACACGACAATAGAGGCACTTGCCTGATCGAGGAGAAGGTGGATCTGGTAAAGATCTGGGAGTGACACTACTAGGAATTGCCTCACGGTGACTTTTTTCTCAGTGATCCACCCATCTATAGCATGGGCCTTCTTTTTCATAGCCCTTAGAGAATCCATGTCACCCTACGCAAGTGGCAATCTAGAGGTAGAATCTTCTGGGTGGACCTCGGTTAGAGGCTGTGTAAGCTCCACCAGAAGTGCGAGAAGATTAGCATTAGTTTCTCTTTCCTCCTTCAACTTTTGGCCCTATTTTATGTACTGGGCCTCCACTGCTTTGGTGGCCTCTCTCAGCAGGTCAAGTTCACCCTGCTTATCTCTTCTCCCCAGTGCCACTTCTATCACAGTGTAATATTCGGGCCTTACGGCCGCTGCATCTGCATCTGGAGGAGGTTTTGTGATCATCACAACTGTGCCTCCTGTGGGACCAGTCCAGAGAGTATGGACTTTTCATGCCTTCTTAGGCTTCTAGGCCTCTACATTACGAGCCATCATTTCTCCTAGGGAGAGCGCAATGCTTGTTGCTACCATCAGGGATTTTCTCTTTCTTGATTTGACCAGCCATTCGGGCAGCTAGGATGGCTTTGTAGTTAGGACCTGGGTATCCAGACTCCCTTCAGAATCTGGCAGTGCATTCCCAAGATCTTTTAGTATTATTGGGATCCTTTTTCTTCTCCTATTCCTGCTCCTACTCTCCTGACATTTCGGTCTTTTCCACCAGGTTGGCTGTGTCTGGGATTTCCCTACCGGCCCTTGTATTACTTGTTTCTTTGGGGATTTCCCTGTCTTGTTGTTGTTGTTGTTGTTCTCTAGCCCTATCTGTTTCTTCTGTTGGAACCTCTCCCTCTAATAGAGTATCTTGTGGGAGTGGGTGAGGTTGTTGGCCAAAGTTTAACAATGTAGCCGCTTTCATGACCTCACCAAATGTACTCCAGGGAACTTGGTCTCCCAGAGTAACCAAAGGCATTTGGAGCGTGATAGTTGGGGGTACGATTGTTCCCTCGGGTCTGGTTTCCCTAACTATCGGTTGCTCATCTATTGTTTTCCTTGGTCGATTCTCGGCCTCTTGGGCCAATGTTTCTTCTTGCCTTCCCTGCTCTTGTTGTTCCTTCTGCATTTATTCCCAAACCTCATGCTCTGTGGCAGCTTCTTGTTCTGGCATCTCCTCCTTCTCTTGAGTGGCAATTTCCTCCATTGCATGACCTCTATCTTGATGGAGGTCCATGAGCTCATCCGCTGAGAAAGTGTCATCAAAGTCATCATGTGGGGGTGAGGAGTCAAAAATATTTTTTGATTCGGGAGAGTCCGAAATGATGTCGACTGAAGGAAAATCTGGCATGTCGGGGCTGGTGGCTGCGCTCAGAGTGGGGGTCACCTTCTTCCTTTTATTTCTCATCAATGGGACCCCGGTCTCTAGAATACTGGTAGACTCTGCCTCGGTGAAAGTCTGTCTGCTAATCATTGTGGCCAATGATGGGGATCCCACTGGGCGAGCAGATGCCATGGGAGTTATGAGGAGACCGGAGGACATCTATGCACTTATCTGCTGGCTTTCCAGCCTTGCTGACTCTATCTGCTGTTGTTGTTGTTGTACCATTAAAGGGGGTGGGCCCTGGGGAGTTACCTCGGCCAGGGCGCTCTCTTTTTCTTTTCCCTTGCTTGTGCTAGGTCTGGCGATGGTGAAAGATGGAGTGGCCTTTCAGACCATTGGTTTATTCTAGGTGCTCTTGGGACACACTCGATAAAAATATTGGTGACTCGCCTCCAAAATAGGGTGGCATACTCCCTCAATTTTCAATTCATTATCTGCCTCCCTTTCTGTGGTGAGGCTACACGTATAATTCCCACATGAAAATGGAAATGAGATGTTGATGAACTTCTTTAATGTAAAGAAGGCATGTAGGTCCATCATCTTCCAACAGAACTCCAAAAGAATGATTCTTGTCCCTGCAATACCGGGGAAGAAGATAGTGTTTCCCAGAGAAGCCGGTCACTTGAATGTAAGTGTGGTGTTGGAACTGAATAAAGTAGTGGCCATAAGTGCTGACCAAGTTCATCGCCTCTTGCGATAATCGGTACCCGGTGTCCCGAGTAAGTGTTAGGATATTATGGTAAACAAAAGCATCATTTACCTGACAGAAATTTAGGAAACTGAGTTCCCATTGTACTTGGGGATAATGATCCCATGGGGTCAATTGGCCTGGCCCATTCCCAAGTTCACCAACTGTTCCCAAACCTAGAAAAGCCAGTCTTTGTTGGGCTAATGCCCATAGCACATAGGATGTCATGCAGAACTTGCAACTCTGGACGACGCCCTTCAACTACGTGTCCACATGATTGGAAATGATGGTTACCCAGTTGAAATTTTGGTTACGAGTGGTGATGTAGTAAATAAAGTAGTACATCCATGCCAAAAAATCCTAGGCATGGGACAATCCAAAGATCCTGCATAGAAATATGATGCCCACCTGAATGGGTTCTTTGAAATCCCCGTGGGATATTTCCAACTTCATCCTTTTAGGGTCCCTCTTCAGGGACTTCAGCTAGTGAGTGTTAAGGTATTGCCAAGAGATGAGAGAAACTTCCTTGAACTCCTATAATGACTTGGTCTGGTTGAAGACGACGGACCCCTAGAATTGTGGAATCCCCAGCACTGAGGTGAAATTTTCTGTGTCCAGGGTGATGATTGTTGCTGGATATTGTAGCGGCTGGGGATCGGCAAGAAGAACAGTCCAAGTAGGTGCATTGTACAATGTTGCAAGCTCAAGTATCAGTTCCAGTGATTGCACCGCATAGGGAAAGTTCACGGCCTTTATAATGCCGAAAGCGGCCAAGTGAGTGGCCATGGTGTCTCCACCGACCTTCAATTGGTATATGGCTTGAATTAAGCCCTGCATTTTAGCCCAAATTCTGGCCTCTGTGTCTGTTATTTCCTATACTCTGGAGACCACCTTGGACCCCACGAGAATGCCCTCCTCTAGGTATTTGGAGGTTAAGGGCAGCTTTGCTAACATCTTTTTGGCCTTGGTTTTTGTGGCCGCTCGAGTGGAGGTGGTAGGTATCTCCGGGCTATCAGGAGGGGTGATTACTTCAGACATCTTGATCAACTATCCGCAACCTACTGTATGCACCCTAAAATGGTCACCTACACTTTGGGCCCCATTTTATCATTTTATCAATTTCCTGAATCAATGCTTTGCAACATTTTAATTGAAATCAATTTCCTTGATCAAATTGTAATTAATTCAATTATTCAATTATTTCAATATTTCCTAAGGTTTGATCATTTTTATCTAATTAAAAGATTTAATTTCCTTTTAATTAAATAAAATTTATCTTA
>MU223090.1:376522-414573 GCA_018584345.1 Thuja plicata
ATATATATGAAAAAATATATAAATTAAAGAAATAATATTAATACATATATATTAATATATAAATATATTAATAAAATATTAAAATATATAAATGCGTGTATTATTTATTTATATATGTATATTATTTATATTGTTTATTTTGTTTAGTTTTGTTAATTTTACTTGTGTTTTAGTTTTTTAAATCTTTTGTCTCATTTCATTTATCCTATTTTCTTCGTTTATTGATTTTAAGTGTTCTTTTCTTTTTTCTTGTTCTTTGTTTTTTATTTTTCCCTTTTTTTTCTATTAATCTATTATCTTTTCCTTAGGGTTCTTTTTCTTCTAAATATTTTTCTCTCTTTCTTCTATCTGGACTTGCTTTTTGAGTTATCCCCCCCTCTTTTTAACATTCTAGGTCTGCCACTTGAACATTTATCATCATGTTTGCTCTCTAACATCTTGATGATGGATAACAGAGTGTGATCTGAAACATTGATGCAAAAAAATAGCACACAATCGAATCCAAAAGAAATTTGATTACATTTGCATAGATTGTAGAAATATAATGTTTGTAACATAGATTATATTCAATGATGATACAGAGCATAGTAAGCGAAATAGGCACATTCAATCATAGAGTTTATTCAAGGACTGGAAACAAATTATACTATTATACTATGATCGAATTAAAATCAATTGTTACAGCTAATATCTAATTCCACAATGTATTGAAAAATGCCAACAGAAATAAAGAGCTCAGCTCTCCATTTATAACTCTTGAGGAGTTATCCAAAAACCAACCACCCATAATTAGGACTGAAGAGTAAATATAGTCATCTCCTTGAACTTTGCTAAAGTTGAAGGGTCAACCTCCAGAATGAACTGTCAACCAAGATATACCTCATTAGATTCAAAAGATGGAGGAGACAAGAGCTTGCATAGTTACAAAGTAAGCAGAGGGTGGCGTCGTCAAGAAAGTAGTTTCTGGTAAAGTAATATTTATTGGGTGAGATCACTGAGGAAGACCGAAGAAGGAAATGTGACCACGATGAATGCCAAGAGAAAGAGAGGTGTCACACGTCAACACATCGAGCATTCCTTAGAGGAGTGAAGAGAAAAACTTGAGACGATACGCCAGCCTAACATGTCGATGCCTTCTACTGAAAAAGAAACTGCGAGGCTTGACAAAGGGGCTCGCCACAAAAAGACCATGCCTCATAAAAAAAAAGAAAAAAAAAGATAAGTTGGAACAGAATATGAACTTTAAAGCTCATACAACTTATTTGCAGTTCAAGGGTCTACAACAACACTTCACGTCTTTTAGGCACCTCCTAATTCATCGATTGAGCCTTCTCTTCCACTAGAAATGATGCAAATAGCTCCGCCTGTAATGCAGGATGCTATGGAGCATCGTTAGGCTTCTATTCTCGATGCCATTCTATATCAAAACAAGCTTGTGCATAAGTGTAAGAATCATGAGTGAGTGATGGCTCAAGAACATGAGGCTACTTTGAAGACTAAGGGCGAGTCTTCAGTTTCCACTCCTTAGGTTTGTTTTGCTCCCGTTCCTATTTCTATTCCTATTCCTATTGTTCCTATCATATTTTCTCTTGTTCGTACTCCATCTTCTATTTTTCTTCTAGCTTCCTCAAGATGTATCTATGAGCCTCGCCCTAAAAGGGTGCAAGTGTTCATTACTCCTCCCTCGAGCCACCTCTTATCACCTCTCTTCTAAGTATTCCCCCTCTTCATATGCAAGTGTTGTCTAGTGTGGCCCTATCTACTTCTCTTGTTTCCTCTCCACTTCTTCATCACAACTTTCTTGGGGTCCTTTGACCTGCCATAGTGGATGTGAAGATTTCACCCCTGTTGCCTAAGCGTAAGTTTGAGAAGGACCTCATTCCCAAATTTTGTCATAGGAAGTTAGCTCTTGTCGCTTCTTTGTCTACTTCAATTCTTAGTTTTTAGGAAGTTCCACTTTCTCTAGAATTTATTAATACCCTTCGCCTAGAGGTCAATGATACGCCTCATGTTTTTGAGGCTCTGTTTGAGTCACCTCACTCCTTTTCAAAGTATATGTTTGGCTCTTTGGAGGACATCTTAACATTGTCAACCATCTTCACAAGATTGTTGGCTCTTGTATGCATGAGTTTTTGGATGCAATTGTCGAGGCAACCTCATCCTTGACTCTCACTATAAGTGAGATGCCTAGTACTACTTTAGCTATCATGCCTCTCAAGGCTCATCCTACCTCACCATATGATCAAGATTGGGAGGACAATGTTATGATCCTAGACTATCGTCGAGCACTGCTTCTTCATGTCTTTAGATTAGACTATGTGCATGATTGTTTGTGATCATTCATGCTTGTATTTTAAATTTTTTTGCAATGTCCTCATTTTCAAGTTCTTTAGTGCAGTATAGTTGTCATTGAATTTTTTTGTGTTTGTGTTAGATTGTACAAAGGGGTAATTTGATGTTGCCAATGAGATCATAGGGTTTAAAAGTCATATGATCTTTCAGATGTTATTTTTAGCTTTTGGTTTGGGATCCAAGATTCTTGAAGGGGGCATCTATTTTTAGTCAACCATCTAGTCATGTTCATTTATCATCTTTCATCATTGAGATCACTCCTACATAGTCATATTTCAATTTTGATGCATTTCAACCATTGTCACTAATTGGACGTTTTATTGGGTTATATTTAATTAATTTCACTAAGGTTGTCATTTTAGTTAAATATATTTATTAGGCACCTCAATGTTATAGCTCATTGGAAAGAGGATGGAAAGTTTTAAATGATGGGATGCTTAAAAGTGACTTTAAGGTATAAGTTAATAAAGTTAAATTAAATATTTAACTTTATCCTTATCTAATTTATTTAGTGGAGGGACTATAGGGTTCAAATATTAAACTAAAGGTGCTTTATTTTAATAGATGAGCCTTTATTAGAATGCAACATTGAGAGATTAAAAAGGGAGGTGATTCTTATAAATAAAAACAAAAAATATTTCCAAAATATAGTGAAAAAGAAAAAGAAATTTTTTTCCAAAAAAATAATGAAATGGAAAAAAAATAGTGAAAACCCCCAAAAATAAATTTTTTCTTCAAAAAAAGTAGTTAAAAGCTACAAAAGGAGGATTGGTGCTTTCATTTGGGCATGTTGAGTTTATTATTTTTTAAATTTCTCTCTAAGGAAACCTTATGTGGTTCTAGAGTTCCACTTGCTTCAGCTCAAGGTTTGTGAGGACGAAATCTCTTACAGGAAATATTCTCTATGTTCTTAAGAGACACAATTTGGAGAATAATCTTGGTGATTTCATCTCAGAGGTCACAATTGTGGGCATACTTGTGGAGTTTATTTCAATTTTGACAGAGGCTTGATACATAACAATTTATTAGAGGGTGATTGAAGAAGAATAAGAGGAAGGGTTTGTTCATTCATTTCTTTTGGTGGTTGTAGATTGCCAAGGAGGGACATGAGCTTTCTAGAGCTAGTCAACTAGGGTTTTGGTGCATTCTTCATCAATTTTGGGTGTCTAGAGTGGAAAAGTACATTGTTAGAATATTCTTTATCAATGTTGGAGTTTTCTAGAGTTTGACATCCATTTTGGGAGTGATAGTTTACAAATTTCATGAACAACTCAAGATCATTCAATGCTGCATTTTTTGGGTATGTTTGAATTAGATATGTAATGATAATTAATGATCTGGGTTGCACTTAGTTTTGGAAAAAGGTGTCTTTTTAGATTAGAAATAAAATCTATAATTTTTATCTTCATATATTTATAAGTTTTGTCAGTTTTCCAAGTTGTTAAGTTGTTTTAATTTATTTTATGCACTTTGTTTATCATATGAAAACTATTGAGAAATGAAAAAAAATGTTAAAAAAAAACAAAGGCAAAACAAGGCATCATACTACAGTGGTAACAGTGCAATATATCCTGTCATCTCCAAGGGTTTAGTAACAAGATGAAGAATTTTGAAGAGCAACAACTAGAATAACTAATAGAATTGAGGCAAATTTATCAAAGACAAAGTGAGAGTTGTCAAAATCATAAAGAAAGCTGGAAAAATCAAAGTACTTGCATGAGCATTGTAGTTGGTTAAGATCCATGTTTGAAAAGAAAGTAAAAATAAATGAAAAATATTCTTCTAATGCAAGAAACAATGAGAAACAAGAAAATGAAAAAAAAGGTTCATAATAGATCATTGGAATGGAGATAGTGCCTTGATACATAAAGACTATTTGACAGAGTTTCAAAAAAAAATATTTGGAGATGCATATAGATATTGTTGATGAGTTTATGTATGAAGGGAAAAACAAAATGATAGCCATGGGTTTGAGTTCAAATATTTTTGCTAATGATTATCCAAATAGATACAGGTTGGATGATCATACAAAACCTTTGGAGAGGAGTGTTTATGATGAAATAAATGCTAGTGAGTTTGTGAGTGATTCTCTCTCAGAGCTAACCACTCATGAGGAAGACAGTGAGATTTTTATTTCTAAACAATACAATTAGCCCTTTGACATATGATTTGGGTGTGTAGCCACCTAAGTATATAATAAAGATCCTACACAAGATGATTTTTGTTTTGATTATGGTGATGTTCTATTTTTTTAGCACAATGAATGCATGGAGTATGCCATTGATGAATTTAATGATGATATTGAAACAAAATTTGATTTATCATCGCTTGCAACTAGTTTTGAGGAAAGGCTTCATTAGATTATTAATGCACATCATATTGTTTACCATCTTCATAACAAAGAGGAATAGGTAATTTGGGATAGCTATGGATTTATTTCTGATAGGTATAAAAGTTCTAATTTTACCATTCATCATAGTAGTAGTTCATTTTTTTGCATGAACATGATTGGAAGAATCAGTTTGTGGTGGTTGCGAATAACCCATTGTTTGAGATGGGTGATGATATGACATGTGGCAATTCACTAAATTTGATTTAGATGATGGAAAATCAATTCCTATTTGTAGTGTTGCACTTGGTGAAAATAGTAAGGTATGAGATATGGAAGAATATTGAAAACCTGAATTGGAATATGGTTTTCAACTTGCTAATTATTAGAGTTCACTTTATGAGGTGATTGGTTATCTTCCTAGGAGACCACTAGATATGAAATATACAAATGATTAGATAGAAGAAGAATGCATTTGGGGTGATATGACACTAGGAGACATCATAATTCATCACTACATGAGGAATTGGAGGCCAACTTGGGTATGCAATTTAATTATTTTATTAAAAAATGCTTTCTTTGTTGGAACTTTCTTTGAGTTGCACCATTCTTGTATGAAGTTTTCTCTTGAGTTTTAGAGCGGGCCAACAAGTGAGACTCTTAAAAAATTATTTGAGTTGATGAGTTCTAATGAATTGCCTTCAATTATAATTGGTGATGTCTCATGGGATGAATCAATTCATGGAGACTTATTTATTTAAAATTTTGAAAAGTTTCTAGACAATGTTACTAAGCTTGATGGAAATTTTAAAACATCTACAAGGAAAGGTGATTTCAAGCTTGTTACTTGTATTTCTCTAGAGGAAGAAATATTGAAACATGACATCTATGAATGAAAATTCATCCTTTAGATTTGAAATGATGTTTAATCTTATAATAATATTTCATTGGGGTTTATTTTGAAGACAATAATTGTTCCTTGCATATTACTTGTTCATTCTTTCATGGATGATTCACAAGAGATTACCAAAAGGGTCACAAACTTCTATGATATGCTTAATGTTATGAATGACACTTGGAGTAGTGATGTGCATCTTCCTAGACCTATTGAAGATCAATCTTGGGATCTTCAAATGAGTTTGATGGAGCTTATTGGGAATGGTAGAAATATTTTTTGGAGGGATAAGGATCAAAACTTTAGAATTGAAAGTGCTCTTCATTTCCTTACCACACATCTTGTGATTCCATTTGTTCATCTACAATTATATTGGAGATAGATTTTAAGGATTGGCACATTGAATGAATTATTTATCTTGGGAGTGTTAGCAAAGAATGGATCAAAATTTAGTTTTGAGCTTTCTTTTTGGTTGCAGGCCAGTCACTACATTTTTTGGTTCACTCTCATTCAGGGAGTTGGTTAATTATTCTTTGTAAAGAAAGTGTATTTTTTTCAATTAGAGATTGCGTGGAAGTGCTTTCCAACTACATATGAGATTATTTCACACAACACAATGCTAGACACACATACTTATACTTGGGAATTCCTTGGGTACTTTTTTTGTCCCTTGCATAGAGCACTCAAATCAAATTGTACTTTTCTTATTTCAACTTTGAATTGTAGTGATTATTGCACTCTTTAGACCTTCTAAACTCGGGGAGTTCATCTTATGAAGGGTTGTGAAGTAAACTATGATATCTTACTCTTGGAGGATATTCAGGACAACAAACCTACATGTGTCACGATTTATTTTTTAGAGACCTACAGAGTTGTAACACTCGAGAGTTTTCATAAGTCTTCGTGATTATATAAAATTAGCACTGAGGAGAAAAAATAGATCCATGTGGTGTTATGTTGGTAAGTTTGTTGGATTCTTTCAAATAAATTATTTCCTTTTAGAAAGAATATTGGAGGAGTTTGCATTTATAGTTATGACTCTACGTAAAATCTTGAGGAGGTATACTAAGACTTGGAGTTGTGGACAAAATTTGAGTATTAGTATTGTTGTCAACTTTCCAATCATCCCATGCTTCAATTCTTGGGTTGCATATGAGTTGGATGGATTCTCTAGATCACCTGTTGAGTACTTTATGGTTGTGGTTGGTTGGTAGAAGTGATTTGATCATAAGAGATGACTCTTCAATTACTACCATATTCATATCTCCTATATTTTTAGTAGGTTTTCAGATTTATTACCACTAGCCTTACATTTTCATGTTTTTTATGGAGACGTCTTTTCACGAGTAGGTGGTTGTTGATCCTTGGCAAGCTACAAGGTAGTCAGTTGTGATTCTTCTTCCAGACATAGTTTATTTGTTTTTTGTTTCCACATTGGTAAGTGGCATACTACATGGAATCTTGGTATTCATTCTTTCAGATGACGTCTGATTAGTTGCAATAGCTTGGGTGTGTTGGTGTGTTTAGAAGCATTCTTTTGACACTTGCAGGTTAGGTGTCAATTTTATGATTTTGACAGGAAATCGTAGAGGCATTCCATGGTTGGTATATTATAGAGTTTTGATAGTGATTGATTTTCTTCGTTTTTGGGATGTTATGAGGGAATATCTTGAATGTGGTTTTTTTATTGAAGTGAAAATTCGTTTCTTTGTTGCTCAGGATCATGATTGGTTGTGAGTTTGTTGATGTGTTTTTCACTAAGATGCCTTGGTAGGATATATTAGATACTATTTATTTTAGTCCTCTAAAGCGTTACAGTATGGTTATTGGTGGTGTTCACTATTTGGGTTCTAGGAGAGGAGAGTGTGATTTTGGCACAATTGGTTGATAATTTTGATCAAAGTAGTACAACATCATAATAGGGATTCCCTTATGAGATTGATTTTAAACCCTAGGATCACATCGGTTTGTAGTTCAATAGTTAAGGTTGAGAGAACCAATGTTGTCTCACTAGAGTTTATCGATACAATGTATCAGGTTGGTTCTTTTGGAGAGAAATCCTCTAAGGATTTGATTGATCGTACACATTTTTTTATTCTCTTCTTATCAGTGGTTATAAAGTGGTCTGTTGGGTTGGCACATTGCAAGATAGTGTTTTGAGTGGTTAGTGCTACAAATATTAGATGTTTACTTGGACCCTGGAATCATTTTGGGTTTCAATTTGGATTAATTTGATGATTGTGGGGTTGTATTGGCATTGATTGAGGATAAAAATCTTTTGTAATGGAGGACTGTAATGTCCCCATTTTTGAGTTCTTTAGGAGTGTAGTTAACGCTAACTTTATAGATTTATGTTATTTTGTTCAGAGGAGTAATTTGATGCTTCCAATGAGCTCAGAGGGTCATATACTATTTTAAAATGTTATTTACAACTTCCAGTTTAGGCTCCAAGATTCTTGGTGGGAGCATCTATTTTTAGTAGTCACCCAATCATGTCTATTTATCATCTATCGTCATCGAGAGCACTCCTACATAGTCAGATTTCAATTTCAATGCATGTCGATCATTATTGTAAATTAGGTGTATTATTGAGCTATATATTAAATTATTTTCACTAAGGTTACCATTTTAATTAATTATTTCAATCAAGCACTTTAGTGTAATAGATTATTGGAAAGAGGATGGAAATATTTTAATGATGGGATGCTTAAAAGTGACTTTAAGTTATAAGTTAATAAAGTTAAATTAGAGATTTAACGTTATCATTTTTAAGGGACTATATAAGCTTAATATTAAATTAAAGGTGATTTATTTTAATGGATGTTCCTTTATTATTTAATGCTACATTCGAAGATTAAAAGGGAGGTGATTCTTATTACATAAAAGCAAAAAATAATTCTTGAAAAGTAGCAAAAAAAAAAGAAAAAGAAGGGCTTTTCTAAAAACAATGAAAATGAAAAAAAAATCCTAAAAATATGACAAATTTTTTTTTTTTTGAAAGAGCAGCTAAAATCTGTAAAAGGAGGATTGAGGCGCTCATTTAGGCATGTTGCATTTATGATTTCCAATATTTCCCTTTGAGAAAACCCTATGTGGTTTTTGAGTTGGACTTGGTCCAACTCAAGGTTTGTGAATGAAATCTCTTACAAGAAACATTCTCTACATTGCTAAGAGACACAATCTCGAGAATAATCTTGGTGATTTCATGTCAGAGGTTATAGTTGGGTGTAATTGTGGAGTTTATCTCTGTTTTGGCAGAGGCTTCATGCATATCAGTTTGTTAGAGGTTGATTTAAGAAGAATAAGAGGAAGAGTTTGTTGTTCATTTATTTCTTTTGTTAGTGATTCATGGCTAAGGAGGGATGTGAGATTTCTAGAGCTAGTTAGCTAAGGTTTTGGTGTTTTGTTCAACAGTTTGGGGTGTTTAGAGTGGGAAACTACATTTTTTAAATCTTCTTTATCAATGTTGGATTTTCTGAAATTTGACATCCATTTTGGGAGTGATAGTATGCAAATTTATTGAATAGCTCAAGCTATTTCAATGTTGCATTTTGTGGGTATGTTTGAATTAGATATGTAATGCAATTTGATTTCTATTCCTTTTGGGAAAAAGTGTATTTTCAAATAAAAAATTAAATCTAGATTTTTAGCTTCATATTTTCTAGGTTTTCTCAGTTCTCTGATTTTTTAAATTGTTGCAAATTACTTTATTATTTACACTTAGTTTATCATCTCAAAACCATTGAAAAGGACAGAAAAACATAGAAAAATAAAGGAAAAGTAGGGAATCATACTACATTTCTGTGCTCTCCTAAAGGACCCAAGCTACTCATATGTACTTGAAAATAGGAGATGATACTTGTCATACACTTCTTCTATGTGTATCAACATTCCTCTTTTTTTCATATATAGTCTTTTCAACATTCATGGACACAATGTAAAGTGTTGGGGCCATTTAGGAATTATTCCATGTTGACCCAAATTTTAATTCTCTCTTTATTCTCATATACTCTTCTTCATATAATCTGAAAACTTTGGCAACATGATTAGTAATTCATATGCAGCTAATATATGTCTTGATGTCACTGTTATGAATTTTATTGACCTTGAATAATTAGATCCCCGTGTCTCTTTTTCTTGTTGATGTGGGTGATATGTGCTATTTGTTACAAGGTAGTATTCCATGAACGCATCACATTGTGCTTTTATGACACAACATCTCTTCTCCTTAGAATGACTTGTGTTCCCCTCTACATGGCACATATCATTTCAAGGAGGGGGCCTTCATACTCTTAATCACATTTATATCTATCTAACGATCTCATTCATATCTACTTTATTAGATCTCTTGTCTCATATTTTTTTTGAAATATGCTTGTTGATTAACATGGGGACCAAACTTCAAGACTTTGCCTAATGTTCTCATTTATATCTAATTATCTATTTTATGTGGCATAACACAACTTATCACAAACTGATTGCATGATTATATGTTATTTGACATAATGCAACTTTCCATCCATACAAATCAGTGTTATATCGTGTCTTTGATCTCTATTTGGTGTTTATGATCAATTTTTATGTCTAAGTTTTTTTCTTTTCATCTAACATGTTTGTCTGCAATTAACATGTTGTGATGTTGCAACTCAACATCTCTTCTTGAAGGCTTTACTCGGGTCTCTTCTATGTGAAAACTCCACATGAATAGAAGACTCTAATTACCCTTCCTATCTTGGTTATAACTCTCTTAACCTTGTTTATACTCTAGCTTGCATCTCCTTTTTATATGATCACTAAAGTAGGGGCAAAATTTAATGTCTTAAATTTCATCCCATGTAATTTCACATTGCACAGGCTCTCCAATTTAGCTAAATCTAAGACAAAATACAAATTGCATTCTGCCAGCCTTCCTTGCCACCTTCCTATCACAAAAATAGTCTCTTAATCTTGCAATAATTAAAATGTAATGTTGATAAAAGGGTTATTATTGATACATGAGTGTGGGGGGATGTAAGGGGGTGGTCTTAGCTCATAATTTTTTAATATCAGTTGAGGATTCCATGTTTTGTAGCTCCTATTTATTAGGCACATGAGATGCATGATGCATTCTAAGAGTTTCATAGTTGTTGAGTTGCCTCTAGATCTTTGTTGGTGATACTCTTGTGAGAAGCTTTGCAAGTATATTGTAATTTGTTATTGATTTTTGAATAATATATTGGGTGTGTTGGTGTTTTAAAATGTTTATGCTTTGAAAGCTACCAATATACCTTGAAATGGATGTTAAGAGTGGTTAGCTCCAAATATGGGAAGAACTTAAGGTAACTAGACCAACTATAGGGACAAGATTACCCTATGCACTTCAAGCTCTGTAAAACCAAGACAGGTACACTTAATCCAGTTCAACATACAACTCTTTACACTCTGGATTTTAAACAACAAATAATGGTAAGAAAGTACTAAATGTTAACCACTCATTCATTGACTCTCCATTACCATGAAGAAAAACAACCAACAACCACAAAACTTAAAAGAACTTGGAAATGGTTTTGATTTAACTTTTGCAGAATATAGCCAATTCAATCAAACATGTATCAACAAAGAATGTACTAATTTATTATCAATGCTTTATCCATTGGGCAATATTTCTAGTTCAGGGGTAGAATATAGAAACCAACTGTTATCAAGGACTCAAATCTATAAACACAAATAATCTCAGACTAAACACTACTTAAAAGATCCTTGTGTAGTACCAAATGAACCTATGTCTTATCCAGAGCATATTTAATTTGATCCTAGATCAAAGCTAAGGAATAATAACATATACATAGATAATTTCCATGCAATGAATCAGAAAATCCACAACTCAAGAAGTGAGCACAAAGGAGAGACTTGAATCTGAAAAACTGTATTAAGTATGAAGAATCAGCTTCTGTATCAATGTGTTTCAAAATACATACCACTTCAATAAAATGCAAAAGACATAAAAATTTATGTTCTATCTTGATACAGTCTAAACAATTTGATATATTCTTGACTGGAAACAGGTATGAAACTCAATGATTTTCTCTATTTCCTAACTTTCCAGACCCTACTAAATGACCTTGGAAATCTTTTTATAGATCAAGGATTGTAACAAGCCTCAGATCATTTAGGTGAAGAGCCAACAACCAAAACCTAATAACTCAATAAAAGAAAAAATATGCAATAGAAACTATCAACTGAGTTATTACAAGTCAATTCTTATTGGACCATAAGGCCTTTTGCAATAACTATAGAATTATTCTGATCTTCCAAGTAAACTTTTATCTTTATTCCTTTCTGCACAAAATCTGATTTGTAGCCACCAATCATCACAGGAAGTTTGAAGAACAGTACCCTGCAGAAGAAATAATGGATGAAATGTCTTGTTTGCATTAATTACTCTAGGAATACTTGGCCCTTCTAAATTGGAAAACACCAAATGACCCTTCTTTAATAGCTCAGCTCTAAAAGAATACAATCTGATCTTCAACCATTTAAAACTTTGGAACAAACCTTACATTAATGGAAAAAGAAGCAAAAGAACATAAATAGGGTTTAAAAAGGATTAATAAACTATTCATAAACCCTAAAGAAATATTATCCACATAAATGCATTTAGAACTGCCCAATTTTCCTTCACATAGCATCCTACAGCTGTGCAAAAATGACCCAGGAGATTAGATTTGATATATTTACTATCCAATAGCATGAATCACAGAGCCACCACTTCAAACCCTTTTGAAAATTCAAATTTTAGTTGTAACGGTTACACTTGCCATAGAAAATGGCATCACCAGCCTAGATCAAACTTTACATCAGCTTTAAAATGTAACCGTCAATCATCTTTTAAAACACCGCAAGCTCAAGACACATATCGAATCCACGTGATACTTCGGTCCCACTTGGCCTTCTCATCAAAGTAGACACCCATCAGCCAGGCATGATTTTGCAAAGAATAACCATCGAGCATCTTTGCATAGCGGAAACATGCACGCTATTGGATTAAAAGAAACTTGCCTTACCTTTATCTATGTTTGCAAACCTGGACCAACGGTCAAATCAGGACAGGTGTCATTCAGGCATGATGCCTCAAAGACTAACCAATGAGAAACTTTGGATCAAGACATAACTCCTACCACATGATCAAAACTGATTTGATCATCCTTTATCTTCCTTTCAGCGCTGACCAGGTCCCGCCATCTGCCACAGGTCGCACAGGCGTGATGCCGCAAAGAATAAACTTTGATCACCTTCTATTTAAGGCATTGAAACAACTATAGGATCAAAATAGATATGCCCACACATTAACCTTTCTTTAACCCCAGGCACTTTCCATGTGTCGCTCAGGTACATTTCCGTAAAGAGTAAACACGTTGCATCTTTTGATCGTGGGATCACACCCGTCATTAGATAAAAAATAATTGTCTGAAGCTTATCATCCCATAAGCCTTTGAAGAAGCGGGGCCCATGATCTGAGATCTGTCATGTGTCATCCAGGCGTGATGCCTCAATGAATAAACAGTTTGCATCTATTGATATTTATTGCGTTATCATTTGTTTTGAAGTTTTGGTTTTTAAAGTTTAAATTTTAATATCATGTATCACAACTGATTCACCCCCCCCTCTCAGTTGTGCTTGTGGACTGTTATTCCTAACAATTGGTATCAGAGTTACAAGTCCTTAGAGAGAAAGTTTAAAAACTTGAGGTGATCTTGAAGATGACTTACTACAGGAAGGATAGTCTGAAATTTGATCCTGAAAATTTTGACAGTTGGAAGAACAAGATGAGAACACATTTGCTATGTTTGGGAATTGACTACTAGATGATCACGAAAAAGAAGGAAAAGATAGTGACTGAGGATGAATTGGAGAAGGCTATTGAAGATGATAAGAAGCTATTTTCATGTACTATGGTCGCAAGGGAATCATTGATCAACACACTTTCTAAAGGTGAATTCATTGAAGTAAAAGACTTGGATTCTGCACATGAGATTTGGACAAGATTGGAAGCATTGTATATTGGAGATAATTTTACTAAACAGGCGAAGCTACAAAACTAGAAAACAAAGATGAAATCAATGAAGATGAGAGACGATGAAAATATTAGGGCATATGCATAGAGAATTATTGAAGTGGTTACTGGCATCAAAATCTCTAGAGGCACTTATAATGAGGAAGAAGTGATTGCGAAGATACTCAGATCTTTGACACCTATATATAAAACTAAAGTACAGGATATAGAGGAGATTATACCTATGACACCAAACTTCACTAGAGAGATGTTGATTGGTAAGCTAACTACTTTTGAGGCCATAGAACTGTGAGATACTTTACCTAAAGTAGAGTCAATATTCAAGGCGACTATCCATAGAAACAAAAAGACCTTATCTAGAATTGCGAACACCAGCAATGGTGACTTGAGAGAAGATCTTGGAGACTATGTTGATGAATGGGAATAGATACAGGAGGAAGAAAGAAAGCTAGATGAAGTGGTAGCCCTGATCGCTAGAAGAAAAAAGAGATGTAAGGGTAAATTTGAAGGCAAATTACCTTTGAAATGTTTTTCATGTAACACGATTGGTCATTTTGCATCTCTATGTCCTAAAAGGGTTCCAAAGCATAAACTTAAGATTCAAAAATCTAAGTATTCAAAAGAAAAGGAATGTTATTATGCTAGCGAAGGCGTATCTGATGATGATGATGGCGACTATGATGAAATTGGATTTATTACTATTAAGGATTATGATCCTATGCAGTAAGAAAAAACCTTAGTATCCCGTGTTAAAAAGAAATCTGAATGGGTTATAGATAGTGGTTGTTCACATCATATGACTAGAGATAAAAATAAATTTGTGAGTCTAAAAAAATATGATGGTGGTGTTGTTAGATTTGGTGACAATACTCCTGAGCTTATCATTGGAGTTGGATCTATTTATCTGGATGGAAAGATTAATACTGACAATGTATTACTTGTTGATGGACTTAAGCATAATCTATTGAGTGTTGGGAGCTAGTAGACATAGGTTATCAATTGAAATTCATTGATGGGAAATTATATATCAGAGGCAAAACATGAAAATTGATGAAACTAAATCTAGAGGTAATGTATTTGAGTTGAAAACATCTGAAGCTTCTTGTTTTATTGTGAAGGTTGATGACAATTGGCTATGGCATAGAAGATTTTGTCATTTTAAATTTGATAACATTGTGAAGGCAAGTATGACTAATGTTGTAAGAGATCTACCTAAGATTGTGAAGCCATCTAACACTATGTGTAGAGAGTGTGTTATGGGGAAGCAAACTACAAGCAATTTTAAAAGAAAATCTTATTCAGCAAAAGGGAAGTTGGATCTGGTGCATATAGATCTGTGTGGTCCTACAAGAACAAGATCTTATTATGGTGAGAGGTACTTTATAATTATTGTTGATGACTTTTCTAGAATGATGTGGGTTACATATTTGAGAGAGAAATATGAAGCATTTGACAAATTCAAGTTATTCAAAGCAAAAATTGAGAATGAATCTAGTTTGAAGATAAAATGTTTGAAATCAGACAGAGGTGGTGAGTTTACATCAGATTTATTTAATTCCTACTATGAACAGCATGGAATATATAGACATACATCTACACCTAGGACACCACAACAGAATCAGATAGTGGAGCGAAGAAATAGAACAATATTAGATGTTGCAAGAACTATGCTGCTAGAAGGAAATGTATCACACGTTCATTGGAGGGAAGTTATTGGTACTGTTGTGTACACCTTGAATAGAATTCAGATCAGATCAAGTACAAGTAAGACTCCTTATGAATTATGGTTTGAACATACACCTACTGTAAAATCTTTCAGAATATTTGGAAGTAAATATTATATCAAAATAGATGATGAGATAGGGAAGTTTGATGCTAGAAGTGATGAAGGTATTTTTCTTGGTTATTCTAATAAGAGAAAAGCATATAAATGTTTCAATTTGAGATTGAGAAAGTTTATTGAAAGTGCCAATGTGAGGATAGATGAAAAGTTTCAGATTCAGGAAAGAATATATGACTGTGGTTAGATTGCAGAGATAAAAGAGGTCACTACTGAACCTTGTAATATAAGAAATTGGAGGCGTGATGTTTATTTAATGTGTGTTTACTTATGTTACATTTGAAATTGAGGGTAATTAGAAATAGGTGTGAGGAGGGTAGGATTGTCCTCTTAATCCCAAATTTCTTAAAGGGAAGATCCAAATTGATTAACCCCAAAGAAATGATCAATGCATAAATGAATCAACCTATTAAGGATATGGATTAAAGAGAGAACCCCTAATTCCCATTTTATAGAAGAGATGGTGTATGATAAATTTAATAACTTCAATTGAAATGAATAGGAGGAATGTACTAACCTTGAAATATTGCAGATCTGAATAATGTTGTTTTTTGAAGCTTGTGTTGAGTTTCTGGAAAATCTGAGACCAGATCTGGAATAGAAACGTAGAGACGAACAAAACCCAGAAATATTTTTCTGTTCTGACACAGTTATGATTTGTACCCTCAAGTCAACACCATTGGCCAAAATTTTCGATTGCGCCCTAGGGTAGAATCAACCTAAAAAGTCTCAGACTAAAATTCTATTTTCGAATCCTGGAAGTTTTTTGAAAAGGGTATCTGAATCTCTGTCCCAATCCGTTGTTCCAAACCTGTACCTGCAAGAAAAATGGTTTATTTTTTGGGGGAGAGGTTTGCCTTAGTCAAACCCCAATTTAGGAATTAACCTTGAAATCAATAATTGAAATAAAGAATGCTAGAAAGTAGTAGAAGTAAATATAATAATGAAGCTATGATATTCAAATAGATATGCAATTGTATTTTGAATGTAAACAATTATGTAACTATGGAAGCTTGGACTCAATTAGAAACCATAAACCTCCATGATTGTATGCTTGGAATCCACCTTGAAGGGAGATTGAATGAGTTCTTGAGGATGCACAAAGGATCTTGAAGGAAGATCACTCCACCATGATGGATAGATCGAGGGTTTGAATGATGAATCTTGAATGCTTGAACCAAATCCCTTTAAAGGCTTGAAAGCTTGAATCCTTGATCTTCAATAGAGAACTTGAATGCTTGAGAGGAAGACTTGAACACTTTGAAAGCTTGGAAATATGTAGAACAATGGATTCTTGAACTTTTCTCTTTATCACTTCTTTAGAGGCACTTTTATCACACTTTCTTAGTTCTTCACTTAGTTGATGGTTCTTGTGGTTAAAGAAAATGAGAGGAGAAAACTTCCTTTTATATGAAACTAGGGCACAATATCCTAGAGAGGCCAACATAGGAGAATTAATTTCCAATTAGACCCATTCCCCTAGAAGAGGACATATATTAAATATAATTTAAGAATCGTCACTTCGGAACCCAAAACAGCCGACCCAGAAGTGAGAAATGAATTTTTGGTGACCTCTAGCAGCCGACAGACTTCCATATTTGAAAGGGGGACCCAGGTCAAGGTCAAGGTAGACCTTGACCCAGGGAGTCATGATCCTTAGAAAACATGCCAGATGGGATGGAAGGTGCCTGAAGATGCCCAATCAGGGTCCTAAACAGGCAGATAAGTAGGAGGGGATGCAGAAATGAGGGGACAATGTGATGGTGGTCAAAAACACCCCCTAAGGAGGGCTAAATGTTCTTAACATGGAAGTGCTTCCATTTTAAGATGATACATTAAGCCCCCACTTTAGCGGGAGTATGGAAATCAAACATACTCACGGTAAAGTTAGAAGAAAGACTCTGGTGGATCACAACGAGATAGAAAATAACTAAGTCAAGGACATGAGCCCCCAGACCAAGGATTCTAACTCAACATACATGCATAAATATATAAATATATGGAAGTAAAGAGAAATCAATCATAGAAAACATAAATGATTACATAAGTAAGACAAGATCAACACTACAGATAACATAGCTTTATGATCTAATCCTATTAGCATGACAACAAAAAGAGAGAAAAGAGATAGTAATTACCTCACCTAGTAAGATGTCCAACTTACCATGAATCACCAAGGAGGGAGATTCCAATAGGTTCATCCATAAATTGTGCTTTGTAATTGTAATGCGTCTTCTGATGGCTTTTAAAATATCCATAGATCCACATTCTTATATCACTATGGAAAATGTATAAAATGTGTGTCTTTTCAGGATTTAGCAACTTATGTGTGTTACCTTCCAAGGATTTAGCATATTATAAAATTTTAAAATGTGTATCTCTTCAGGATTTAGCAACTTATGTGTGTTACCTTCCAAGGATTTAGCAAAAAATAATAAAAATGTGTGTCTCTTTAGGACTTAGCAACTTATGTGCATTACCTTTCGAGGATTTAGCATTCTTGTAAAATGTAAACTAATGTAAAATATAGTATAAGGGAGACCCTATATATTCCCCCCTCCTTATCATGACTAACCACTAGGAAGGATAAGGAAGAGAAAGAGGATACCTACTTCACAAGGTAAGGAGATATCCAATTTAACAACAATATACACTATATCCTTAGCAAAGAGTATTGACCCTTTCCTCTAAGAACATAGATAATCATGAAATGGATATGTCACATATGGAAAAAGGATCCTCAAAGAGGAAGAGATCTTATCATCAAGACCCCCACTATAGAGGAGTGCTTAAGATAAAATGTCATCTTCCAAAGAAAAGATAGACCAAAGATTCAATCATCTAGCTCCCTGCAATGAAGAGGAAGAGGAATCTCGGAATAAAGGAGTCAAACGCTAATCCAAAGCAAAGGCAAGATTATATCAAGATCATAGTTTTCAAAATAAAGAAGAGGTGATGACCTAAGACAATCACCTCCCATATAAGAGGGTATCCATGGCCAAAAATATAAATCTTTATAAGGAAGTAATGTTGTATGATAAAAAAATGCCACTAAGCTAAGGAAAGTAGATCCTTAGATAGAGGAAGAAGGAAAATACCTTTCCCCCCAGGGGTGAAAGCAAGGGATATACTGAATTATATCAAGAGATATTGTAGCAAAGAGATATCTTTAAAAAACAAAATGTCCTAGAAAAGATATTATGAATGATTTATAGGGATAGAATATAGAAAGAATAACCAATTAGACTCAAAACAAAATACATGCTAAGAGCAAAAATGGATCCTAGAAGACTGGAATAAAATACCTCTTGCCCCCCAGTTAAGAACAAGAGGAGAAATATGATCTAACTTATAAAAGAATGAGGGGAATGCCCTATATCAAAATTATGGAGAAATTGTAATACTACACGAGAATTAGATATAATTCCCAAGGAAGCTCTTTCTCTAACATATAGCTTGAAATGCACACAATCGGAAAGTAAATGTTTATTACTATAATGAAAAGGACATCTGTATTTAGAGAGAGCATTTTTCAGAATAGGTTTAAGGATTTATTTCTTAGAATTCATCAATTGGACATATACTTTCTTAGCCACATCTTGAGGAGTATCAGGGTGATCTAAAGAAGGTGTTGGAAGAAGAACATGAAGGGGAGGATGATGGTTAAGATCCACTACCTTAATTGGAGGAGGTGGGAAACCTATACCATGCATATCTTGTTTAGGAGATGAATGAATCAGGTTTTTAATGCCTTGTTCATTGATACCAAGCCCTAAACCTTTATAGCCTTGTTTATCCACCATAGTATATCCGGTAGTGTACCTATCTTGCAAAGCTTCGATAGGAGGGGATTGATTATGGTGTTCATAAGAAAATGTTGTGTATGGTGGAATGATAGGATTAGAAGAGGTTTCCTTGTTTTTCCCTTTAACATCATCATGGATTGGATAGGGAGGTGAAGGTGAATGAAATAATTCTTGAACATCATTATCATGAGCCCTAGCTTGGGCCCCATCATAAATGTGGGAAGAACTAGGGATTGAAGATGGAGAAATAGAAATAGGAATATTTGGAATTGGATTAAGATTGATAGGAATAGGATTAGGAAGATTAGGGGCTAGATTAGGAATGATAGGATTAGGAAGCTTAGTAGGTGAGGTATCATCTACCCAATTCTTCACATAATCCAAAAGAGTAATAAGTCTACTACACAAATCCTTGATGAAAGTTTTGAATGTAGGAAGACTAGTATTAGTTAATCTCAAAATAGCATAAGCAAGTGAAACATGAAGATTAACAAACATAATGAAATGGATGATACTTTCATAAACATCATAAGTACTATAGAGAGATGTTAAAAGAAGCATCATGAGAAAAATAGCCATACCCCAAAGCATCTTAAAGATCTTCATAGTGAATGAAATGCAAGAAGTGTTTTTATATTGTTATGATGTAATTTTTTTTTTGTATTTTGAAATGCAAGAGCATAAAAGAAAATTAATTTAATATGCAAGATCTAGTCTCTAAGAAAAAGAGGCAAAGCATCTAACACCAAAAAGAAAGAGTTGTCTATCGCGGGTTCACCAAAATGTAATATAAGAAATTGGAGGCTTGATGTTTGTTGAATGTGTGTTTACTTATGTTACGTTTGAAATTGAGGGTTATATGAAATAGGTGTGAGGAGGGTAGGATTGTCCTCATAATCCCAAATTTCTTAAAGGGAAGATCCAAATTGATTAACCCTAAAGAAAGGACCAATGCATAAATGAATCAACCTATTAAGGATATGGATTAAAGAGAGAAACCCTAATTCCCATTTTATAGAAGAGAGGGTGTATGATAGATTTAATAAATTTTATTGAAATGAATAGGAGGAATGTACTAACCTTGAAATATTGCAAATTTGAAGAATGCTATTTTCTGAAACCTGTGTTGAGTTTCTAGAAAATCTTAGACCGGATCTGGAATAGAAACGCAGAGACAAACAAAACCCAAAAATATTTTTCTGTTCTAACATAGTTCTGATTGGTACCCTCAAGTAAATGTCACCATTGGCCAAAATTTTTGATTGTGCCCTAGGGCAGAATCGATCTAAAAATTTCCAGACTGAAATTCTATTTTTGGATGTCGGAAGTTTGCTGAAAAGAGTATCTAAATCTCTGTCTCGATCTGCTATTCCAAACCTATACCTACAAGAAAAATGGTTTGTTTGTTGGGGGAGGGATTTGCCTTAGTCAAACCCTGATTTAGGAATTAACCTTGAAATCAATAATTGAAATAAACAATGCTAGCAAGTAGTATAAGTAAATCTAATAATGAAGCTATGATATTCAAATAGATATGCAATTGTATTTTGAATGTAAACAAGTATGTAAATATGAAAGCTTGGACTTAATTAGAAACCATAAAGCTCCATAATTGTATGCTTGGAATCCACCTTAAAGGGAGAATGAATGAGTTCTTGAGGATGCACAAAGGATCTTGAAGGAAGATCACTCCACCATGATGGATAGATCTATGGTTTGAATGATGAATCTTGAATGCTTAAACCAAATCCCTTCAAAGGCTTGAAATCTTGAATCCTTGATCTTCAATGGAGAACTTGAATGCTTGAGAGGAAGAATTGAAAACTTTGAAAGATTGGAAATATGTAGAACAATGGATGCTTGAAATTTTTTCTTGATCACTTCTTTAGAGGCACTTTTATCACACTTTCTTTGTTCTTCACTTAGTTGATGGTTCTTGTGGTTAAAGAAAATGAGAGGAGAAAACTTCCTTTTATATGAAAGTAGGGAAAAATCTCCTAGAGAGGCCGACATAGGAGAATTAAATTCCAATTAGACCCATGCCCCTAGAAGAGGACCTATCTTAAATATACTTTAATAATTGTCTCTTCGAAACCCAAAACAGCCGACCCGGAAGTGGGAAATGAATTTTTGATGACCTCCGGCAGCCGACAGACTTCCAGATTTGAAAGGGGGACCCAGGTCGAGGTCGAGGTCATCCTTGAACTAGGTCAAGGTCAAGGTCAAGGTCAAACTTGACCTAGGTCAAGGTCAAGGTCGACCTAGGTCAAGGTCAAGGTCGACCTAGGTCAAGGTCGAGTTCGACCTTGACCTAGGGAGTCAAGACCGCTAGAAAACATGCCAGATGCGATGGAAGGTGCCCGGAGAGGCCCAATCAGGGTCCTAAATAGGAAGATAAGAAGGAGAGGATGCAAAAATGAGGGGACAATGTGATGGTGGTCAAAAACACCCCCTAAGGAGGGATGAACATTCTTAACATGGAAGTGCTTCCATTTTAAGATGATACAAACCTGAAGAAACTTTGATGGTTAATAATGAGATTGAAGATGAGTTGATTGAGGTTACTAAGACTCCTAAGACTCTGAGGTATGTTAAGAAGAACCATCCCGAAGATAAAATTATTGGTGATGCAAGTAAAGGTGTGATGACTAGATCTAGAGTTAGAGATGAAATTTGTTTAATTTCTCAAGTTGTACTGGAAACTACTGATGAAGCATGTAGAGATGAATCTTAGACTAAAGCTATGGAAGAACTTGAAAAGATAATGAAAAAAATTCTTGGGAACTAGTTCCAAGACCTAAGAACAAAAATGTGATAGGAACTAAATGGATTTTTAGAAACAAGATGGATGAGGAAGGAACAATGATACGAAATAAGGCTAGACTGGTTTGTAAAGGCTACTCGCAACAAGAAAGAATAGAATTTGAAGATACATTTGCTCCTGTTGCTAGGTTGGAAGCTGTGAGATAAATTTTTTCTTATGCTACACATAAAGACATTAAAGTATATCAGATGGATGTGAAGTCATCATTCTTGAATGGAGATTTGGAAGAATAAGTATACATAGAGAAACCCGATGGATTTCCTTTGACAGAAGATGAAGACATGGATTGTAAGTTGAAGAAAGCATTGTATGGACTGAAACAAGCACCGAGAGCATGGTATGCAAGACTACTCAAGTACTTACTCTGTCTTGGTTTTAGAAAAGGTAATTCAGATAGTAATTTATATTTAAGAATTGATCAAGATGGAATCTTAACCATAGAAGTTTTTGTTGATGATATCATTTTTGTAGGGAATGATAAGACGAGTAAGAAGTTCTCTAAAGAAATGGAAAATGAATTTGAAATATCAATGATTGGTGAGATGAAATTTTTTCTTGGTTTGCAAATTAATCAGAGTAAGAATGGTATTTTTATTTCTCAGACCAAGTATCTAAAGGAAATGTTGAAAAAGTTTGGAATGGAAGATTGTAAACCTGTTGGGACACCCATGGTGACTGGATACAAGATAACTAGTAATGATGAGACTCAAAGTTGTTTTTAGACAAAGTACAGATCGATGAATGGTGGTCTACAATATATAACTCACACTAGACCATATATTTCCAATGCAGTTGGAATTGTGGCAATATATCAAGCATATCCTAAAGAGACACACCTTGCTGCTGTGAAAATAATTTTTAGATACTTGAAAGGAACAATAGAATATGGATTGGATCCTAAAGAGACACACCTTGCTGTTGTGAAAATAATTTTCAGATACTTGAAAGGAATAATAGAATATGGATTGTGGTACAAAAAATAAGATGACTTCATGTTGATTGGGTAGGTAATGTGGATGATAGAAAGAGTACAAGTGGTGGAGCATTTTTCCTTGGGAAAAGGTTGGTTTCTTGGTTAAGTAAGAATTAGGACTGTATTGCTCAGTCTACTACTGAATCAAAGCATGTATTTGCTGCAATAAATTGTACACAAGTTGTTTGGATGAAACAAATGTTGAAGGACATTGAAATAATTTTTGAAGAGCCAGTGGTTATCCATTGTGATAACACTAGCACAGTGAATATGTCAAAGAATCCTGTAATGCATTCAAAGACTAAACATATTTCTATGAAGTATCATTTCTTGAGGGACAAGGTAGCAAAGAAAGAGATTAGACTGGAATATATTAGCACAAAGGAATAGATAGTAGATATATTTACAAAACCTTTACCAAAATTTGCTTTTGAATATCTCAAAAGCATGCTTGGGGTGAGAGCCCCTCTTAGTGATAACTAATTGATGCAGACATGCATTAGTCCAGTGGCTTTCAAAGCTATATCATTATCTAGACTTTATGTATGGATCTACTCCTCAGGGGGAGTGATCGCAGGAACACTATGGAGCACATTTGGGTGAGTTTGCACCTGGTTGTTGGACATGAAGATTTGAAAATGCTGCACCCTACAGAAGATTATAGTTGAGTTATGACACCCTTTTCCATTTCTGCCAAAGGGGGAAAGATTCTATGTAAAAATCCCTACTATTTTGGGGAGATTTGTGTGGAGGATATTGAGAAGATTGTATTGAGAGAGAGTAATTTTTGGGTTGATGGATTTTCCCATATGTTGCCATCAATGCCAAAGGCGGAGATTGTTGCATGATATCAGATTTGGATACTATTTATGTTGTTGATATTCATGTTTTGTCACTGATGTCAACATATGTTTCTGTGGAGAGAACAGATTGGTTATTTGACTAGAAGAAGTGTACAGACACTGTACGGATGATTCAAAATGATCAAATTCAGGGATATTGAGACATATGAGTGATGACGTTATTCCTAAGGTCGCTTGACTTGAGACTACATATTGAAGATGTTACAGATGATTTAGTGAAGATTGGTTTTTGGACTGTGACAGTAATGCTTGACAGAGCAAGTCTCTATATTCTGCGTATATCTTACACATAAAGATGTTTCAGAGTATGCAAGCTTATGGGCTGACAGAGGACACATTGAGTAATGTTCATTGTTGATTGATAGTTGTGAGGGTACTAGTGATGTCAGTTGTGGCATGTATTTTGGAGGAGACCTATTTTGTGGCCTACTTCAGACATGTAGCGTGTATTATGAATTGTGAGCATGGATTGCGGATCTTGGAGTGTAACTGATGGATTTTAATTGATGTTTACTTGTTATAGGTATCATGTGTATCTTATTATTTGTATATTGGGAAAGCCTAATTGGTTGACGTAATTATTTATTTGAGTATTTGGAAAGCTTAATTGGCCAACCTAATGAATTATTGTAATAGGGTATATATGAGAGATATTTTCTTTTGGAAAGATGTGGTAGAGATTGAAAAGGCAGAGAAGTGTGAAAGTTGCGAGGCTTGTTGGCTACTGGATGTAGAGCAGAGTTTGTGATAAGAATACTTCATTGGAACTGACCAAGCAAAGACAATTGCTATCAAACAGTTCACTCGCTGGATTGTATATTTTCTATATACACTTGTTCATATTGTAAATCCTTGAGGGTGGAATTAACCTTCTTTGGGCAGTGTGCCTGGGCAGTGAGCCTATTGTTACTCTTGACTCCTAACAGGGTTTGTCCTTTAACAGGGACTATGTAGTGTAATGTTGTAATAAGATCCTAACAGGGCTAAATGTTTTAACAGGGATACTATACTCTCAGTACATCATTTGTGGGTGCTAATTCCCACCGCGGTTTTACCTTTAAGAGGGTTTCCTCCATAATAAGTATTGTGTTATTGTGTTGGCATTTACTGTGTTATCATTTGCATTGAATTTTTAGTTTTTAAAGTTTGAATTTTAATATTCTGTATCACAACTGATTCACCCCCCCTCCCAATTGTGCTTGTGGCATATTATTCCTAACACAAAGTTACCTCCACACTATTAAATATTAATCTATTCCTCTCTTTCTAGAGTCTCCATATTGTCACAACTGGTATCACCTTCCAAAATTTAGCCCACAAAGTCCCACTGCCCAACATTTACCAATCATAGACAATATCTTGTCATCTTGGCTAAGGCCCCATTATTATATAGCATACCTTTTAAACTTTCCCCAAAATTCTTGTGCAATTGGAAAATAAATCAACAGATGATAAATATTTTCATCTTGGTATTTATGGAAAGGACATTAGAAGGGGCCAACATAACCCAATTTTTGTAGTTTGTTGCAAGTAATAATTTAATTTTTTAGGGCTAACTAGGAAAATGCACCTGCTTTGGACAGGATCTAGGGATCCCATAGAGGTATCTATTATACCCTACACACCCATCCCTACACTTTGTTTAACAAAATTTGGGTCCCCTCTTTTCATTTCTTGTTTCTCTTTGTTTATTTTTCCTTTGTTTCCTTTTGGTATTATTTTTATCCTTTAGAATTCCAAGATTCCAAAGTATTCAAGTTTCTCATTGAATTCTTTGGGATTTCAAATCCTAAGGTTCATTCAGTTTTGTTTTGTTTTGTTTTCTTCAAATTTGTGGGCTTCAAGATCTAGGGGTACTTAGGAACCTTTCGTTACTGGGGTGCTTGGAATCCTAGAATCATATTTCTCCTTGTGCATGTTGGAGTTTTGGATTCTACAGTATGACCTTAGCTGCATTTAATGTTCCTTGGAGAACAATAATATAAATCCCAAAAGATCTCCTTTTCACTTTTTGAGCTTTCAAAACATGTTCAAAGCCCTCCTAGAGAAGCCCATGCGTTCACTGAGAAATTGATTGATTGAGCTAGAGGTTGAGCTTGTATATTTCAATACTTTGTTTGTGTGACTCCTTGGTTTGTGTGTTTGGAGGTAAGGTTGCTTCCTTGATTTTTTTTTTTGTTTGTTTTTGTTTTTTGTGGCTTTCATTTTTACTTTCCTAGTTTATATGTTTCCTATTTTCTAGTTAGAAATAAGGGCTCCCTTAATAAATCTAGTAGTTTAGTGACCTCAAATCACCTTTTGACGTCAAATCCTAAGTGGCGTAGCCCTTAGAATTGCAATGTACCTTGAAAGACAATCCAAAGCTTTGAAATTAGGCTTTTCATGAAGTTCAATTCGTGCCCTAGGTTATACTATCACAAGGTTTAATAAACATAGAAATATCACTCTAAAGTCTCAGACCAGATAATTCTCATATTGATCCTACTACAATAAATGGTTAATTGTTGGAGGTGAATCCTAACTTTGGTCCTACCTACCCTATGAAGTATTCCTTTGGGATCCTAGTTTCAAAAATCCCCTTTATTGAAGTGCTCCCAACATAAATCCTCAAAATTATGGACTTTGGGGTTTCAGTCTTGTTGGTATTAAGATTTTTCATTACAAATGCTTCTTCAAAGATGGCCTTGTTTTCCCTGTGAGCAATGACAACTGTTCCAACAGTTGGAGAGATTTCAATTAGATTGTAATCATCTTCTTCCTTTTAGAGGGGCAACTCCCTTTAGGGGTATTTGGTAATTTTTGTGTACTTTTCACCTGAAACTTTACAAAAGGAGACAAGAAAAAAACTCAAGGAAATAAATAACAAAAACCCCAAGAATAGACATACGAATAACATTTGAGATTCCAAACAAATAATTATTACAAAGGGGGTTTCAACACTGAATGTAATGATGACAAAATAAGGATAACAAACATTTACATACAAAAATATAGGCTATCCAACACATCAAATCAAAATAACAACAAATGAGTATATTTCACATTTGTTACATAGATTAGAAACATCATTGGATTCCACCAATAGATAAACAAATAACCACCTTAACATACAATAAATCAGTAATAATAAGTCACAAATACATTCAAGGCATATGACTAAATACATTCTTCATTATCTCAAGTTGAAATTATACAAGATCAAAAACCATTCTATACATAATGTAAACCCAAAAGTCTCTTTGGAAATTTCTTCATAGTTTCCCGTCTATAAAAGTCTCTCTTTACATTTAAAATGGGCTTGTATTTATATGCTAACCCTGATAACTATCCCATAACCACTTAAAATAAATGTGGGATAACCGCCTAGGTAAGCACTTGGCATAACCACTTAGTATAACTAGCCAACTGATCACTTAGAGTAACTATCTATTTGAAGACAAGTTAGGAGTTACCTAACTTTTACAGTGATAGAGCTCAAAAGCTAATTTTAATTAAAATAAGTGACATTAATCAGTTTTACAAAATGATGACTTGAAAATGTAACTTTCAAGTTAGGATTTTGCCGAGGATCTTCTCTTTCTTTGTCTGCTTCTGTAATGTCCCCTTTTTGGGACATTAGAAGTCAATTAAATAATTAAATTTTAAGTTGTCAAATTATATCAAATTAAATGATAACTTATTTTAATTATTTAATAAAGCATTAAAATGACTTTTATATAACCTAGTGAAAAAATAATAAAGTCATTTTAAATTAAAAAGGTAAAATAAAGACAACAAGAAGGAACATGAAGAGACAGATAGAAGGAAAACAAAGAGTCACAGGGTTGTGCTTTAAAAGAACATCGAGAGGCTCATTCTCATTATACTTGGAATTATGGGAAACTTTGGCTCTCAACGGGTTTGAGGACGGAAACCCTCGAGCTTGGAGGCAATGGACAGAAACCCATTGTCTGTTGGAGGTATCACTCAGGTCTCTCACTTTGTGCTTCAAATTTATATTTCTGGTTATCCAATTTGATTGTAAGTTATGTGGCTAAAATTAGATATTTTGTTGTTTCTCTACTGAAGATAAAAACAATATTCATATTTTATTCCATATCTCTATTTTAGTCTAATTTTATATGATTTTCAGTTTAATCTATTAGATTAAAAGAATTCAATTGTATGCAATTTGTTTGTTTAATTCTTTGCGGTTCATTTGGAAAAATTTGGAACAAATATTCCTTGGGGGATATTTCAGCTTCCTTTGTCCTTATAACCATCATTTCATCATCTAAGTAATTGAGAACACAAAACACATATCATTTTGTCAGAATCTATAAATAATTTCAATGCGCATAACATCAAAAAGATGACACGTTATTGAATTTATAGAAGTGGAAATTTGTCCTTATAACCATCATTTCATCATCTAAGTAGTTGAGAACACAAAACACATATCATTTTGTCAGAATCGATAAATAATTTCAATACCCATAACATCAAAAAGATGACACGATATTGGATTTATAGAAGTGGAAATTTGTCTTCTTGCAATCAAGGATGCCTTGCTCTTAAAAGAAATCTACTTCTAATTGCATATTTGTGAAAATTTGCAAGAGTCTCAAAATGTGTTGAATTTCATTTGTGTTTCGTTATCATGGGGCCTCTTAGTCGAAGGTTAAAGGATCAATATAAGAACTAAAACCCAATTTTGCATTATATCAATGCTCTTCTTATGTCATTCTTGAAGACGACGTATTGAAAAGTGCTCTATCAAAGTTCGCATTCTAATTGTATTCATATTCCATGTTGATTCCGCCAATGTCTTTATATGACCGATAAAGAATCAAAGAATGCATCTTCTCCTAACCGAATGTCCTTTCCATCAAAACTTATAATATTTGCAATACTTTTGGGGGACAAGATTTCTTAATTGTCTACATATTTTTTGTCCCTCTAGATCTTATTAGTAGGAAGAACCAAGCCAACCGAGAAGATGTATTGGATTTTGAATTTACTTTTACCAAACGCATTTGCTTGAAATCCTTTTCAAAAAAATCCATTTTTGAAAATCTTGCAATCATTGCAATTCACGACGTGATATTTTTTGGATGTGGCTAAGCTCAAGACAGAATGTACCATTGACTAAATTTGAAAAATCCGAAAACACTACAGATTTTTGCAAAATTTTCAGCATTTGTTCTTCATGATCTCCATGTTTTGTGGTCGAAAACCACAAAAAAAATTGGCAAAAATTTAATGTGTTTTCACGAATTTGAGAAAAAAAAAGTTTGACTTTTTTTTGTCTTTGATACATCCTGTCTGATGCTTAGCTAGCACCATACTTTTTGTGATACTTCGTCAAACCATTTGGGTGCATTGTCTATGAATCCACTTTTTTTTTTATGCATGGTATCTAACAAGAATTTTGGGCAAAGGTTGTAAAAATTGTCTTTATTCCTGCAACTTTTGCATTTTCTTTCAAAAAAAAATTTGTTTAATGTTTATCGTGAATATTTCTTTGAGATAGTACGTGAAGCAGTTCGTGTGCATTAGCTATGAATACACCTTTTACATTGCTACCTTGTGAGGTTGTAAGTAAAGATTGTAGGATTGGGCTTTATGTATGACAATTACATTTTCTTGGAAGATTCTTTGCTATTTAGAAAAGACTTATTCACTGCATATCTTCCAATCATGATACTCCATGAGATTGCATATCCTTGAGACATTTTGCCAAATAGTGCACGCTTTTGATATGTTTCCACAATTTGAATGCATATTTGCAAGAGAAAACTTAATGGATGTAAATATCATGTTCCAAAACTAACTCTATTATCACTGAATGCGTCAGCTTTTAACTTTTTCAACTTGGCCAACTTGCCAATCTAATTTTTCTCAATACCCTCTCCACATTCAATGGAATGTCCATTATCATGAATGCATTGATGTTTTAAAGAACTTTGGCAATCACGCAAAGTCACTGATGAGTGAATTTTCTTTTTGTTTAGGTGATTTGGGCTACTTTTGAAAGTCATGTATTCCACTGACTCACATACTTATCGGCATTTTAAGAAACTTTACAAACTTTATCAAGTGATCGATAAAATTTTATCTTGTGCATGCAGTCAAGAATTCTTCATGCTTGATATATTTTTCATAGCTTTAATTTCAATGATTCCTCAATACCATACTATATTGTTGATGCAAAACAGTTCCTGACATGTGCTTCAACAAAATTGGTGATGAAATTATTAGTCTGTTTTGTCCTTTCACCGATAACTTTTAAACCATTAATCCTATTGCCATGCAATTTCATCAAGATGACCAAAACGCATCCATGAGCAGAACCCACAAAAGTAGGCACCTTATGAGTCGTTAAAATCTAGATTTAATGATTTTTTCAGAAAAAATAGAAGCTATTAAATCTCAAAATCCTGAAATACCATCAAGATTGGTCTTATAAACAGGTTGATGAACTAAGTCATAATTTTCAATATATAATCATTTATGTCATTGCATCAATATGTCATATCACTTTTAGGACTAGGGAGTTCATCTTCTTGATTCACTATGACTATAACATTTTAATGCTAACATCATATGGAAACTAGTTGGATTTGGTATTTGACTCATAATTATGCCTATGAAGACGACCTGAAAGAATTTGAGATGAAAACAATGATTTTACATATGCTTATTTTGCAAAATTGTGGGCAAGTTCAAAAACAAGGTAACAGCTAGCTCTAACTGGGGACAAAGAGTACAAAGAACGTAGGATGAACCCAGAGTCTTAATTAATTATCAGGGCATTATCCAAAAAGGGCAAATAGAGTGACAAACGGGAGACAACATAGGGACTAACTGGAGAGACCATAGGCAAGCCAAAAATGGGATATACACAACAAAAAATTATGCCTAAAATACATACATGGTAGGTACTGCTATCCCAAAGGACTCCAACATTATCACACAAAAGTATTTATAGGTTGGGAGAAATAGACACTTGTGCGAAAAAGGGTTGTGCACTTATGTAACATATATGAGTTTAGTAGGTTGACCAAACTGACATTTATGAGATGAGAAAGATCTTTGACCAATGGACCAAACAACCATATCTCGTCATAAATCTATGAGCTATTTTGAATAACCTTGGTACCAATTTCTACAATGTTGGTTATTTTTTTGAGATCATGTCAAGCATACCAATATCCTCTATCTAAAGACTCTTTTGATTGTTTGGATTGGAAGAAATTAACCCATGAATTGGTCAACCTTCATATAGCTTTTGATGTGAAGAAATGTGTGCCAATGCAAATGTTGAATTTGGTTTTTGAATCTTAGCTGAACTTTGGAATCACATGTAGAAACTCATTCATCTAAAAATAAAGGATTGAGGTGCACACCTTCTCCTGCATAGAGTAAATCATCATTTGAATTCGTCAAACACCAACCTCTTCTACAAGCATCATAATAGTTAACTTCATTGGAGTCCATTATATCTCCTATTACCTCATTCCTTGCTTCATTGTTTAAAAATTCATTAAGAACATACTCTATCCTTACCATTTCTTTTTTATCATAATAATTATCAGATGCATTCCTATATTCCTCATTTTCAAAGTCATCATGAAGAGAAATAGAAAATAGATTCATAAAATCTAACACAAGGATGTCTACTTGAGTTGTAGTTTCAAAAAGAGGATTATTTAGTGTCTTGAATGCTCCACAAGACACATATTGCACTTGTATTGACATAGGTCCATTCATTGATATATCTTCACAACTTTCATCTTCAATATGTTCATTGATATCAATGTGCTCTTTGTTCACCAATTCTTCTTCATGAAATTGAAAAGCTTCATATTCTAGTTGCATGAAAGGTTGTTGAGGATCACTTTTTGATTCATCTTCTTCCTCTTGGAGTTGATCTTCAACTTCCATGTCAATTGTAATACTCATTGAAATTTTATTGACATATTCAAAATAAAAGGTCTTCATTTTTTAAGGAAAACAAGATATTTGTGAGGGTTTATTTGTGGTTATCGCTACATTCGTCATAACAATATACAATTATTCAATAGATTTTAAATCTTTAATTTCACCAACATAGCTATCATCTTCAATTATTTGTGATGGATGAATAAGAATATCTTCTCTACATATAAAGTCATCATCTAAAGCCTCCAAACACAAAGTTGGAATAAAAATTAGATGAGACTCATCATGATGCATGTTTTCTTCATCATTCTCTTCAGGTTTGGGTTGCATGCATGTATTTAAGGGGTTTGGTGTCTCTTCTTCAAACTCCTTATTTTCAAGTTGATGGAATATTTCTTCTTTGCTACAATGTTCAGTGTCATGCTTATGATATGCTCTAATGCAAAAGATGACACGATATTAGATTTATAGAAGTGACAATTGCATTTTGGGTAAAGGCATAAATTTTGACAATTCATTATAAATTATTGTAGTGGCTATATATATATATATATATATATATATATATATATATATATATATATATATATATATATGCTGAGTATAGATTTTGACAACTAGTTTATAAATTATTGTAGTGGTGGCCAGCCATTAGAAAAAACTCATATATGAATTCTTGTGAATGTTTATAACTTTAGTTGTATGATCAAATAAGCATATTAATAGATATTGCTGAATATTATGATTAAATGAAAAATGTTTGATTATATGCCATTGTTGTATGGGTGTTTCTTTAATATCCCTCTGCATTTGCATGTAGTTAATAATTGCATTTAACATCTGATGTAGGTGATGTCGTTCACACAACTCATGATGAGCATGGATGATGAGGTTCAAGTAAGCCAGGTATCTTCTTCCTCCAAGAAGGTTATGTGAACAAGAGAAATGGAACGAAAGTTCCTATACTTGTTCCATGAGCAAGCTCAACTAGGAAGGGAAGGTGAAGGGGGCTTCAAAAAAAAGCATGGACTATCATTGAGAGGAGGTTTAATGCATAAATGAACTTCAATCTGTCAAAGTAAAATTTCAAGAACAAGCTAAAAGGATGGAACAAAGGTTTTAAAGTTATGAGAGAGTTGAGGAGTATGAGTGGTTTTGCATGGAATGAGAGTACTCAATGTATGGATGCTTACGAGAGGGTGTGGGATGATCTTTTGAAGGTAACATGCTCTTTTCACTAGTACATTTAACCCCTATTTTTGACCTAAATTTTTGATGAGGCATTATATTTATTTGTCTTGGTCGGATTATAAAAGGAAAATTTTGATTTTTTTTAAGTAACGCCCGTGTTCATCGAAATTACGATGAACACACATGTTGGTCAGAATTACGAAAAACACGGGTATTACTTTAAAAAAAAGATATTTGTTCATTATGTTTCAATTAGAGACCAAGAAGGGCACGAAGGGCATAAGAAGTGACACGATGCCTTGGAACCATAGAGTAGTGGAAATCTAGAAGATACGTTGAAGATTTATGCCATTTTTTTCTTGTCAAGACCCTCTACAGGTAAGCTTTTGCATTGAATAGACAAAAAAATCATCGAACTCTACCTTCTTCTTCCTTTGCATACCTTATGTGTTCTAGTCTCACCACAAGCACTTAAAAAATGTGAAACACACTTGATTTTTAATATATTCTTTTAGGACTCTTTGGTTTCTACAAATTGAAAATTTGTAGGTTGTGCTCTATATATTGCAATATTTCTTTGACTTCATTTTATTTTATTTCTAATCCTGTATATTTCTATTCGTTGTTATGATCTAGGTATTTGCAAAAGGAAGAAACTTAAAAACCCTTCGCAATTTCATGAAGATTTTTTCCCCTTGCAAGATGTAATTTTCTTATATTTCTATCTAATCTCATGGGATGAGGGTTTCATAAATAAAAATGGCTTCTTTTCAACCCTATTAGATTTCACAGTTCCTTATTATTACAATTTTTTGTTTTCCATGCTATATCACTGCTTTGACAGTGAAAGGCTTTTGAACTTTGCAATGAACATGGTACTTATTATCTTATAATAGTCATCTTATCATTCATTACTCTATTTATACAAAATGATGGCTTGAGCTATCTTTTGTGTATTCATTATCTTGTGTTTATGGTTGATACCCTTCTACTCACCATATGGTTATATAGAAGGTTTCCTTATTACATATATCATTTCTATGGGACATACAAGAGCATTGGTTCTTAAAGGCTAAACGGTAATCCTTTTAAGAAATAGTATAATATTTTTATGAAGGCTTTGTCTATTAAATGGTCATTTTTCCTTTCATACATAATTATAACACGATTCACTGTTGTGCTCTTTATAACAATAACTTAATCACATAATCACATAAACCTTGTGCTACATAGTCAGATGTGAGATGATTAAGATTTTTATTTTTTTTACGATCCAAGAGGCAGTTGTTTCTTAATTGCAATTTGATGTAATCCCTTGGTAATAGGATTGTCTCTAAGAACTGGTGTGCATCTACCATTAGTTAATTCCTCAGCATCTGGGCTTGAACTCAAGATTCTAAAAGGTATGGATTAATTTTTGAGTTTTGAGTCTTGTTAATTCAAATTCAATTGTGATTACCATAAATGTTTCATCTGAGTGTACATGGAAATCATTATTGTCGAACCTAATTTAATCAAATGATGGTCTGTGACCTCAACAGGAAGTAGTTCATCAATTTTCTTTCTGGATTGAAAACTTTCATCAGCTAGAGCATCCATGTTTCCCATACTTGCAAACTAAATTTAGAGCTAGGGCTGAAGGTGAGTGATAAATTAATGGTGTTTGCATTTGCTAATAAGTTTCTTGTATGTTGCAATACAATTTCTATATAAGCTTGATTTTTGTTAAATACCTTTCTTTGCTATCTTCACCAAACTATCACAGATCATCTAGTGTTCTAAAATTTAAATTAATTAAGAATTTTGTGTGGATCCCAGATTGAGGTATAACACCATTTACTTTGAAAAATATAAACTCATACTCTTAATACTAAAGTCACCAAAATAATCTAAAATTACTATACAACTTCTCTAAAAAAAGATGAACAATTTTATTTAGGTATATGGATGTTGTCAATGAGGCCCCCAAAATTTATTTTATTTTATTACAAACTTTGTGCTCTTTTAGGAACTCCACATAATGCCCATTGCTTCTCTTTGCTTGCTTTTTTTCTTATCAGTTTAATTCTGATTTAACAGTCAAAGTTCACTATTTCTTATTTTATATTAATGTATGTAGTGAAATTGTAAGCTTTCCTGTTTGAGAAAAATAATAGGGATTTCAAATATAATTATGTAACAAACAAATTATTAAATAGAATGGTGTTGAAACAGAGAATGAATTTTACAGAAAAAATAGAAATATTAACAAAAGCATAACCATAATGATGCCTCCAAAATACATACAAGTAGTGTTGATAATTATGGTTGTAATGGATAGATTAAAACAAGTATTGAAGGGATTCTTTCCACTTGTTATTTTTTTGAGGGTTTCTCTTTAGACTTAGGGGTACAAGTGTACATTGATCCATCTCCTATCTCCTACCATTTTCAGAACATGTTTTTCCTTCTCTTCTTTATTCTCAAAATTCATAACCATTCTTTACCATTGTCAACTTTTCTATTATTATGAATCTTGATCAATCTATTATATACAAGAATGTAAAAAATATTGTCACAGATTAAAAGATATGGATTGTACCTCTTTCAGTAGCATGCCTCCCACATCTCCATCTCCATCTTCATATTCAATCAGAATTTAGAAAACTAGTAGTTGGTTGAAACCTCATTCACATGGAATGTAATGTTTCTTCTGGGATACTCACATTTTGTCCTGAAAGATTAGCTTACAAAGAGTTAATGATAACAAATTTCCCCAATCTATAGTAATTATTTAGACAATATTTCTGGGTAGAAAAAATTGTCTAAATAATTACAAAGAATTGGTTGAAGTTTTTCACAATTCATAATGTAGTATGTCAAATATTTGTTATGTTTATGAAATTGATTGTATATGTTTTTGAATTCATATTTTCAATCAAGTATAGTAATTCATCTTCTTTAACCATCGCATTCAATGATAGAAGAAAATAGATCATTAAATATGACTGAAAATGTCCATACAAAAACATAAACATAAAACTTTTCAAAGTCCATGTAATAGTGGTGTAAAGAAAAAACTTTTCAAAGTACATGTGACTGTGGTGGAAAGATTGTTTAGTTTCTGAATAAGTGTGTATTTTTGTAGCAACATTATTTTAAACACCATTAAATTTCTACAGTCCATGATAATTGTCAATCAAGTTTAGCCAATCTTTGACAACCACACCCAACAATCTGAAAAGATAGATTGCTAGATAGAAAATGTCCATACATAAACACACACAATTGATTCCTGAAACAATCTTCGTAATATTACCTCACATTTTACATCTCTTGACATCTTTACACAAGAAAATAAAATAACATGAGTGACTAGAGGCTTGTATTTGTAATTAATAAGAATACTCTCTATTTTCTTCAATGATCAGAGTCAGTAATGCATCATTTGAAAATGAAAATGAATCAATTAAAAACATACACAATTGATTTCAAAAACAAGATTAACTTCCATTTTAATCTTAGAATTAGAAATCCATGCATAAGATTATAAATAGTGTGAATTCCTTAGTGAGATGATTAAGATTTTTATTTTTTTTTACGATCCAAGAGGCAGTTGTTTCTTAATTGCAATTTAATGTAATCCCTTGGTAACATGATTGTCTCTAAGGCACCCAACTCCCAATATTCTCCCAAACTGCCAGAGACCTAATTGTCCAGCCTTGTAGCCCTACAGCAAATGAAAACAATTTATAACTCCTAAGTTCTCCAAAGAATCAAAGTAAAAAAAAATTGTTTCAGATACCCTCTATCCCTTTCTTCAACATATCAAAAGCATTCAATAGGTTTCTTTGGACCTTATACTATTGTCTTCCCACCATGGCTTCAAAAGTGCACAAAATGACTCCAATTAACAAAGAAACTGTATAATTCATTTTCTCTTATGACCCCAAATCCTCAAAAGTGTTTTATTATGTCCTCCAATGACTAAATCCCAAAGTAATTAGACTCGCACCTGCTGGAACCCCAAAAGCCCCAAATTTGACTCTCCAAACCCTTATTTCTAAGGCTTTCACAATGTTCTATTTCTAACCACTCCTAGGAAGAATAGGTACTTGATTGACCATTAGACAGACATGATAAGACATCCCAAATTATAAAATACACCCCTCATTTTACTAGAACATCCGCTGCTATACCTATACCATCAAATTCAATGCAATTTCTTCATTTGCTGACTGTGATCACTCTTTTCCTCTATCTCATCTGCATATGCATGGTTATAGACTATGATACAAGGTTAAATTAATCTCATTCCATAGATCCTAGGCATTTTATTCCATGGAATGGTTAGTATTCATGAAATGAAATCAAACAATTAAATAAATATGAGTAGAACAGTGTTATGACGCTGCATTTGAAGGAACGGTCATACTAAGTGACTCTCAAAATATTCAAAAATGTTCAATGTTACCTCCCAATGTATATTGGATCCTTTGTATACCCTTACCAAGAATAACTCACATGAATCCCCACATGCAAATCACCAAATGAAAAGAAATATAGTCTTTATTGAATTTTCCAGTCACTGTCCGTATAGATCTAGGCTTCTCTGCCTTTCAATAAACTTCCTCATACAATATATAAACTTCCTATAACCATATGAACCAACTTTGGATGTTGAGTTGAATAGTTAAGGCCTAAAACATAACGAAACACTACTTTCCCTCTAAACTCTTATGTAGCCGTTACTTTTTAAATATTTTAATTTTAAACTATGAAAAATGACTTTATTGGATGCCAAACTCCAACCTAATGACTTCTAATGCCCTGAACTTGTTCAATGACCTATTCTAGACTCTTAGTACACAATTTTATGCTTGGACACTATTGGTTCACTTACAAGCAAGATTTTAGTCCTTTAAGGACATTGCAAACTTATTTAATGCATTACATCAATTGAGAGCATTACAACAATTGAGAGCCATTATAGGCTCTAAGAACAATTGTGAGTCATGTGGAC
>MU223090.1:418647-443673 GCA_018584345.1 Thuja plicata
GGCAGATGCTCTTTCTCGCACATTTGATGATCAAGCTTCCCTTTCAGCTATTTCTATGCCAATTCCCAATTGGTTAGCATCTGTTCAGCAGGGCTATGTCAGTGACTCTTCTTTATCTCAAATCATTAATCAGCTGGCCAATAATCCTTTTGCTATACCGCATCACTCTTGGGATGGTGCTTCTCTCTAATACAAGGGCCGTCTAGTACTTCCTCAAAACCCAGATCTGCAATACGCTATTTTTTATGTATTCCATGCTTCTCCTTCGGCAAGGCACTCAGGATTCCTCAAAACTTATGAGCAGGAAAGGCAAAAATTCTTTTGGAAAGGAATGAAACAGATGATTCAATAGATGGTGGCTGAATGTGATACCTGCCAACACCACAAGGGTGAAATGACCCTCTTTCCTAGCTTGCTAGAACCATTGCCCATCCCTACATAGATTTGGACTTATATTTCTATGGATTTCATTGAAGGGATTCCTAAATCAGGTGGCAAGACAGTGATCGTGGTTGTGGTTGATTGTCTCTCTAAATATATTCATTTTTGTGCCCTCGGCCACCCCTATACTACCTCCTTAGTTGCACAAATCTTCATGGACCAAATCTTCCGTCTTCATGGCCTCCCTTCTTCCATTGTCTCAGATCGTGATGCAACTTTTACCAGACATTTTTGGACTGAACTATTTCAGCAAACTGGCACCAAACTGAAGATGAGTTCAGGCTATCACCCACAAACTGATGGTCAGACTGAAATTGTCAACAAATGCTTGGAAACTTATCTTCGCTGCTTCACTTCCAAACAGCAACATCAGTGGGCCAAGTGGCTTCCTTTAGCTGAATGGTGGTACAATACCTCTTACCACACTGCCTCTAAAATGACTCCATATGAAGCAGTCTATGGTCAGGCACCTCCAGTGCTCCTTCCCTACACTCCCAGCAGCTCACTAGTCCAGGCAGTTGACATAGTTCTCCGCACCAGGGATCAGATTCTTCACACCTTACAGGATAATCTTTACATGGCCCGTAATCGAATGAAACAATAGGCAGATCAACACCGTTTTGAGTGCTCATTTCAAGTTGGGGATATGGTTTTTCTTCATCTATAGCCATACAAGCAGTCCTCCCTAAAGCTTAAAGGGTGTCATAAGTTGGCCCCAAAATTTTATGGGCCTTACAAGGTTCTGCAGAAGATTGGTTCAGTTGCTTATAAACTGGAACTTCCTCCTTCTTCCTGCATTCATCCATTATTTCACGTTTCTTGTCTCAAGAAAGTTCTTGGTACCAACGTCAGAGCACAAACTGCTCTCCCTGAAATGGATAAGGAAGGATCCATTATCCTAGAGCCTGAGGCAATCCTTGACCGGCACACTTGTCATCTTTTCTCTCACTCCATCTCCGAGGTCTTGATTCAGTGGCACGAAATGCAACCAGAGGATGCTACATGGGAACCCCTTCTTCAGATTCAGCAACAATTTCCACACCTTAAGCTTTGAGGACAAATCTTTTTTTCTAAGAGAGAGGGGATGTTAGGAACCTATGTGTTCCTTCTATTTATTTTGTTAGTGTAGTGTTGTTGGACACATATGCTTTGTATGTCGTCCCGTGAGTATATTTTATTATCCCACATGCATAGGTAGTATTACTTTTCTAGATCGTACTTAGTATATAAGAGTATGTTGAGGCCTTTGATGGGCACCAATTAATTTATTGTATTGAGCTTGCTCAAAGGAGGTTACCCCCTCAAAGTGGCCCACGATCAATAGATTCACTCTGAGTTCTGCTATTGCTCTATATTTTGTTATTTCGTGCATTTTTTCCATATTGCTGTAGGAGGTTCCTCTCAGTATCATACTTATTTTTACCCTTCTTTGCCATATGATCAATCCTCTATCCAAAACAAATTATTTTCCCTTTCATGAATTTCTAAGGGTTTCATTTTGTATATTTTCCCTTTCATGAATTTCTAAGGGTTGTATATTTTCTGTTTGACAATATAGTCACTGAATGTATCAGAATTACTGATTGGACTGTGGTTAACTAGTTGTTGAGTTTGTCTTATTTGATGGTTAAATTTTCCTAATAAAATTCTCACCACATGTTACTAAGGTTGACTGTCTATGGAAGTGTTGATTCAATGTGTGTCCTAAACTCCCCCCAATTGTTGATTGGATGATATAGGTCTTATGTTTGATGTTGCCTCCTTTTTGGTTTAATTCATCTGATGGGTCATTGATGAATTGTCACTATCAATATAATTTCAGGACTCTCTAATTATATGTGGAAATATTTGGCATCATTTAACAATTACCAACTCCTATAGCGTTGAGAAGTTCTTTAGATATTTTATTGATTGACATTGAAAATAACCGTTCATTGCATATATGCAAAAGTAAACAACTATCTTCTGGTGGTTGTTGATGTGTATACCATAGTATGATTCAATCCTCCCCTAAAACAATGTTAAGATGAAGTATGAAGCTAGGGCTATTTGACAGAAAATAAGTTATGATTGGAAGCCATGATCAGTTTGGTATGATATTCATGATTAATTTAAATTTCCTAAAAGGTAGAGATTAGGGTTAAGATTATTAGAACTAATGTTGTTGAGTTGTGGAAAGGATAATAATAAGTTGCCTGGTTGAATAGGGATTAGGGACTAATAGTTTCCAAGGAATAGTCCTATGGATTGAGGTTTTTAAAGAGTGTCCAAGGAATAGTCCTGTGGATTAAACTTCAAGATGTATATTTATAAAGTAGGAAATCTCATGGGACAAGGAAATTTTTTCTACAAGATAGATTAGAATTGTATCCTAAGAAATAAGAGGAACTACTATTTTTTCTCCCAATGTCTTAAGAGATATTTTTTCCATTGATTTTTTTATAAATAAGGGGCCACAGCCAAAGGAATTTTATTATTAAGTATAAATATTTGTAATTACAAAAAAGAGAGATGAAATAGTAGGGTTTAGTCATCACCTAATTTCTCCATGTTCCCTGTTTCTCAGTCTAAGCATAAGAAACCAAGAGAAAATTTTCAAATATCAACAACCATATCTCAAATTCTTTGAATAAAATCATAAGAATTCAAAGATCTAGTAACAAAAACAAAGCCAGGATTAATAGCTTAGCTTACTATCAATTGTCATGATAATGTTTATGTAAACTATAAACAAAACTATAAACTAAACAAACTATGCATAATAACATTTTTCAAAATCATTCACATGGATTTGAAGCTACTTCTCATGCTCTAGATGAAGGTTCTACCTCCAAATCTTGCTCTGGTAAATGTCTTGACTACTCTAATTCTTGATCTACTCCAATCGTCGATGATGAACCTACTTCAAGATGGGATCAAGGGTTGACTCCACCAATTAGAGTCTACAATTTTAAGTGTCTACAAATTTAAGAGGTTACAATTTAAAGTGTCTACAATTTGAAGTGTCTGCAAATTTAAGAGTCTAAAATTTTAGTAAGTTCTAAGAAATAGTAAGGCCTAATGAGTCTAGAGACCTAATTGGTGTATGAATTGTGATATGCCGCCAAAGGTTAATAATGCCTTAATAAAGATAATGTTTTTTTGATTGGATGTTTGTCCTGATGATGGATTGATGACTATGAAGGTGATTTGATAATGTACTTTATTGTTGTAGGGATTTCTTAAATTCTAAGTGTGGTTTTAGGGATTTCTTAACATAATGTCCCTGTTATTAGTGCTTATTTCCAAGCTTTGGGATTTTTCTAGGGTTCTTTGTAATCTCTAGACACAAGTGGAAACTGGTGATTTGTAATTACACAATGCCCTCAAATTGACACTCCTAGTTATCTTGTGTCCAACTTATGTGGATATTCACCACCAAACCTTTCTCAGAACAGTCACTTTATCTCCAACAATGTCGAAGTGGATATTTTATATTTATTTTTTTTAATTTTATTTTCTTAGCATTCCTGTCAAATATGAATAGCATTCCTATCGAATATGAATCATTATTAGATTAAATGTACAATGCTTTGCATTCAAAATATATTTAATGGATTTATGCTTGATTTTATACAAGATAGTACTCATGCTACTATGTTTATATTTTATGGATTACAATGTTAATATCTTAATTCAAAGTATGGGAGATGATTTTTTGGTATAATTATAGCTCGAATATTTTCCTGTGAAGAAAGACCATGTATGACTATATAAACCTAGAACAAAATAAGGAGACAATTGCTAGATTGTGGGCTAATTTTAAAAGAAAGGTGATGGAAAATGTTATTGTCCCTGCAAAAATTGCAAGGGCTTAAAGAATCAAAGACTTCTAGTCAAAACAACTGACAAAAATTGTAGAGAGCATGGTCACATTGAAGGGGGGTATGATTTTTGTCCATTGGTAAGTATTTCAATATATTGTTTTAACAATTTATATACATAAGAAATCAATTGATGATGAGATCATGGTCATGGTTAATTTAATGTCATCATTTTGATATAGGTTAACCACCCTGGGTTACATGTTATGGAACATAACAATCCAGAGAATGTGAATTTCCAAGTGGAGGAACATGGAGGTGTGAATATCCGAGGAGAAGATAATGATTCCATGGAAGAAGATGATCCTGCGACAGAGAACACAATTGTAGATGATGGTATTGTTGCAGCTGATCATGTGCCAATGAATACGATTGAAGATGATAGTACTGGTGCAACTGATCATGATGATGAAGATGACCTTGATTTACCTATACTTGAGAAGGTGTGTGAGCTCCTATACAAAGGCTCCTAAACAACTCTTTTGTCCACTGTACTGTTGTTGGTGAACTTCAAGGTTTTGAATGGTTTATCCAACGTAGCAATGTCATGAATGTTAAGGTATGTCATATATGTCATCTTTTTCACCTATTTTAGTCGTAATTTCCTTATTGTTAACAAAGGGTGAATCATGTATGCTAATTATATATTTTTCCATAGGTTGATAGATGAGTGTTTGTTACCACCATCAAACATTCTACCTCGCTCATATTGGGAACTATCTACCATTATGAAAGATATTGGGATGGATTATCAAACAATACATGCATGTCCCAATGATCATATTATATATCATAAACAACATGAATTTGTAACGGAATTCCCTGATTGTCATATTAGTAGATATCAAATAGATCAAATAACAAAAAAGGTGTCTCGCAAGGTTCTCCGGTATGTTCCTATTATTCCATGTTTGCAATGATTATTTAGGTGTACTACCTTGGCACAATTTATGAATTATCATGCATGCAATAGAAGTTGAGATGACATTATGCAAATGCCTATGGATGGTTCTTCATTTAAGAGCATAGAGGAAAGTTGGCCACACTTTAAAGAAGAACCTTGTAATCTCGAGCTTTCATTGGCAGCAAACGGTGTCAATCCATTTGGAGAGATGAGATCTATTTACTCAGTGTGGCCTATTTTTTTTATCAAAAATAACATTCCTCCTTGGATTTCCATAAAGAGGGAGCACATAATGTTGGCAATGATTGTTCCATGTATTTTTTCATTCAATATTCATCTAAATTTATTCATAAATACAACATTAAAATGACAATAATTATGTAATGTTTCTGTTCATTCAACCTGGTAAGTACCAAGTTAAAGATATGAATGTATATATTGAGCCCCTTATCGATGAGTTGTTGGATTTATGGAATGGGGTCACTATGTATGACATCTCTAGACCAATAGGACAAAGACAGTTTTAATTTCATGCAATGCTTGTATGGACAATACATGATGCCCATGGGCTAACACATTTTTTTTGTATGTCCTCTTGTTAACACCTCTTTTTTGGTATGTTATAGTGATAACACATCTTTGTTGTATGTCTAAGTTTGCGTATGATAATTTTAATTATCAACATCAACATATTCAATCCAATTATACAAGATCTTGTAGGTCTTCAGACAAAGGGAAAATTTGTATGTCTAGTTTGTGGTCCAAAGATGAAATCTCATCATTCAAAAAGTTTAGGAAAGAAGGTGTTCGATGAGTATAGGTACTTTCTCCACAGAAATCATAAGTATGGAATTACCAAAAAACATCTTTTCAATGGGAAAGAAGAAATTGCATCAAAGCCATGAAAAATGACACCTCGCCTATGGAAGTTGGATACAATAGAATAAATCGACGAGATAATGTCATTCAATCTAATGGTTTTTGTTTGAAATTTATATTTTGATATTGTCTTTTGTTTACTGATGATGTAATTGATGCTCGTGAAGGTTTTCAAGGCGTCAATGACCAACTTCCAAAAGGACTAAAAAATTATCCTAAAAAATTAGTAGGTGGTTGTACTATGAGCACCTCCCAATCGTGCATTTGTTTGATGCTATGCACATTGAAAAGAATGTAACAGAGACATTATGGAAATTATTGGACGGAAGGCGTGATAAAGAAAAAATTGTCAAAAAATTTAGTGACATTGAAGATTATAACCATGCATTGAAAAACACACGATTGACATACCTTTATTAAAGTAATTTATGTTATTTTGTATTCTCTATATATTTGTATACTACATGTAGTTTTCATTGTATTATTCTCTAAAATATTGAAATGATCATTTTATAATTATCGCAGTACGTTCCACCTCTATCTCTCCCACACCACTTTGACAATAGTGTCAAACAAGTTATATATGATCTTGTAAAACACATGAGGTTAGAAGCGTTATTTGTTAGATTTGTTGTATAGATATTATACTTGTGGCTTGTTTTACTTTTTCAATAATTTATTGTATATTGTTTGTAAAGTATCGTTTATATGTTTTTTGCGTATTGAATTGCATCTAGGTGGTTGTCATCGAAAGAAATCAATAAATAAGATATACAATATTGGAAGAGAAAAATTTCTCATCTTATGTGTGAAATGCAAAATTGTTTACCTTCTACTTTTTTCAATGCACAAGAACACTTCCTCATACATCAAGTTGAGGAGATTGAATTGTGTGGACCTATATAAACTAGGTCAATATGGATGGTTGAGAGACGCCTAAAATTTTTGAAGGGTTTGGTTTGAAAAAGAGCACATCCCGAGGGTTCTATGGTAGAGGGATATATGGTATACCAGACCATGGTGTAAATTAGTGAATATCTTCCTAAGTTTGCAACAAAGATGCATGTAGATCATATTTGGGACCCTAACGCCATTAACAAATTTGAAGACGAGTATTTGATGGGGAAAGGTAGATTGAGGAAAGTGAGAGGTAATTATAAGATGTTATTGTAGTTAATTAATTCTTATAAATCTTCAATTGAATTTGTTTGTAAGTGGTCTTTTTTTTATATAGTTGGTCGAGAGTGGGATACACTACATTTGTATATTGTGAACAATCTTGATTGGATGATAGTATGGATTGAACTATGTCAACAAAATGGTCACTCATTAACATGGGAAGGTGTTGCTTCATTGGTTAAATAATCTCATTGTAATGGAGATTCCAATGTTATGCCAATGGTAATTGATCTAGCAAATGGTTTAAGAGGTAGACAGGTACGTATAAATTTATTAATCATGACCATATGTTTAATATCAACTCACGATGCAAATGGTTTTCACATGTTTGAAAAATTGCAGGTCAAGCACCACAAAACTATGTACTACCATGGCCATAAATTTTGCATAAAATGTTGGACGACACAAAGAAAACTTGCGATTCTGGGATAACTGTAGTCTTCAAGGTCACTAATATTTCATCTAGAAATGACATGCATCCTCAAAAATCTCAAAACCAATACTATGGCATTTTGGATGATATACTTGAGTGCGACTTTGAATCCTCCAAATTAGTTCTATTCGTCGTCAAATGGTACAGACTACGAATGAATCAAAATGATCCTGATAGAACTGTTATTCAACATGATAATGGATTTATAATGATTAATACCAGGTTATTTGAGTCAGTTGGAGATGAGCCCTATGTTCTTCCAAGCCAATGTGAGTAAGTATTTTACATAGAGGTTCCACAAAAACTGGGTTGGTCATTTGTTGTTAGACATGTTCCAAGAGGAAGGCAAGTAAAGTATTGTAGACCTTATGGAAAGACATGTTGTCAATTAGTGTCAAAACACTTAGTCATTTTGTATTTCCCGAGTGATCAATGTGACCCGAGTGGTCAGTATTGCCTGAGGGACCAGTGTGACCCAAGTGAATAGTATTGCATGATTTATTCAGCATTGCCCGATTGATCAGTGTGACCCTAGTGATCAGCATTGCCCGAGCATCAGTTTGTCACCTGAGTAGAATTCTAGACTCGAGTGACAGTATTGGGTTGACTTTGCATATATTTTTTAATATAATTATGCCTAATGGAAGCCAACTTATGAAGCTATTTGTTTTTGGATATATATATAAGACCTTTATATTTATCCAAAAAAAATGTATGTATGAGAAGAGTATTAAGTAGAAGTATATATGTGAATATGATATGGCATATTGTTTAGAAGATTGCAGAAGTATGAAGAATAGCATAGACTCATCTATCATAGTCAGGTGATTAGTTATATTCAAAAGGATCTCATTCAACAAATCAGAGTTGCCAAAGCAGATCTTCTACTGGTTCATTCTAACAGGTGGATCAGCAAAATCCTTTAACAAGGTGGACCTAACAGTCCTTTGTAAATCTCTTAACATAGTTGCATTACTTTTTGTATTGTATCAAATCCTTTAAACAAGGTGGACTTAACAGTCCTTATTGCTCTTAATAAGGCAGGCCATCAGAAGTGGTCATTGTAAGCTTTAACAGGATAACTTTATACTACAGTAATAAATCTTGTGGGTACCATCCCCACCCTAGTTTTACTTTTTATTTGGAAGGTTTCTGGGTAACCAATTATGTTATGTGTTATGTATGATTCTTTCATTTAAGGGTCTATGCATGCAAATCAGATTAGATAATCTAATTGTGAATAAAGAAGATTATGTTTTATTGGTTCTTGATTCACCCCCCCTCCCCACCTCTCATTCACCTTGTATGTAATATATTTCCAACAATTGGTATGAGAGCTAAAGGTTCTCTAATAGAATTTTAACGGCTTGAAAAAAGATCAGAGACAATGGAATTATATAGACTAGAGAAAGCCATTGAGAATGAAAAGATAGATCTACAAATGGCCATGGATCAGATCAATAAACTCAAGGAGTATCTCTATCTTTCCCTAAATAAAAGAAAATATTTAGCAGCACAAATGAGTGACAGGAATTACATAGAAGAAAGAATTGAAGACTTTTTCAAAGATAGAAGTTCTTAAGAAGCTGATGCAGCCATTGAAGACTTGCTTGCAAAGAATCTCAATTTACATGAGGAAGTCAGGAAGTTGAAAAGAGAACAAGAAGTTCATTCAGTCAGATTGTGTGAAGTCATAGAACAAAATAATCAAGTAGAAGATAACACAAATTTGGCACAAGAAGACAAAATATTGCTGAGTACAAGGTTAGAAGAAAAATAAAATGAAATCCATCACTTGTCACTCCAACAAGAAGATTTGGAAAATCAACTCAACAATGTAAATCAAGAATTTGTCAACCTGAGAATAGAAAATGAAATACTGCAGAATGATCTCAACACTAAAAGGCAAACAAATGAAAGTATGATAAATTCACAAGGTAGTATAGATCAGTTAATAGAATTCAGACATCATGGGCAGACTGGACTAGGTTATACTGAGCAAGGTGAATCCTCAAAGAAAGGAGCTCAAAAGAACATAAAGCATACTTGTAACTACTGTGGAAAGTTGCGGCATACATCAAATAAGTGTTGGAGCAATGGAAAATCAAAGTTTAATGGGAAATGCTACAGTTGCAAAAAACATGGACATAGAGAAATTGAATGCACTGAGAAACCTAAGTTTGAAGGAAAATGTTTCAAATGTAACAAACAAGGTCATAGATCTTTTGAGTGCAGAACTAAGAAATGGAACCCTGCTGAACAATTGGCCAAAGCAATTTTTAGTTTGGATTACAACACATGGTACAGATGTTCTCACTATGGAGAATATGGACACATTGGTGCAAATTGTATAAAGACTCACCTCTAAAATGGAAATCCTACTAAGAGATGTTATGTGTGTAAACAACTCGGACATCTAAGTAGAAATTGTATAAACAGAGTAAAAGTATATACTAGTTTTGAGAAAGGCAAAGCAAAGGTCTCAAAAATCAGGAATCAGATGAATAAGCAATGGGTAAGGAAATCCTCTAAAAATTCAGATAAAAATAATGAAGGATCTAATGGCACCCAAGACAATGAGTTGGGTGGATCTACCATCACAGAATAGAGATATAAAGAAATGACTAGAACTATGCATTCAAGACATCATATATTAGTTCCATATATGCTAATAGTCCAAATCTGCATATTGATTCATAAGGACATATTATGGTGTTAACCAAGTCAGGATCTCAGCTACACCCGAGCTACTCTAGCTTAATCGAGCTAAGTCAAGTTGTATGAGAATTGGGAAATCAATTTTCTTTGAGCTTTTGAGTAATCCTGGGAGAACTACCCGAGCTACACCAGCTACTATGTATGGAGCATTTAATGCAATACTCTAATGGTAATAAATCTTATAAATGATGAATTGGAAAGGTTAATGTTCACAAATATTTCAGTTTTCAAAGAAATTCAGAGCCCTTAGCAATTCAGGGTGAACTCATGTTTGAAAGTGAAGTTTGATCAAATTCTCCAAGCGATATGGCATCCACATCCAGCAGTAAGGTTAAGAAAGGTTCAGAAATGTTGGTAAGAAATGTTGTGTGTAACCCTCCTGAGTTCAAGCTTTATCTGGCAGTTGCGGAAGAAGTAGACCCGATGGGAGCTCATTCCCTAATTCCTCCAAGGGTATTACTGGTAAATGACATTCGAAGCTTCTATCACTGCAACATCCAGGAGCTTGGAACAATTGAGATGAATTCAATATATGATAAATTGTGCGTAGGTAGGAATCTGAAGCCTGAGCACAAGAATTTAGAGGTTAACAAGGTTCATGATATGCAGCTATGGTTGGAATAGCCCATAAAGATCACAAAGACAATGATACACTGAGTAACAGGGTATCCCATGCTCGACAAAGACAAAGCTACCAAAACCCTAACAAAAGACAAGCTAGTTGAGTTAACTATTGTCGAGTGGGATGGAAGAGGCATGAGACTAAAGGGAGTTACTGACATGGAATTGAAATTCAGGATTCATTTGATAGCTCACAAGATATACAGTTCCAGCAGACCTAATAGTGTACCTTGTGAAGCTATGGACTTATCCTACAAGGTGGTGAAAAACAATCTGGAATTTTACCTAGCCAAATTGCAGCTCATTCAGCTAAGAAAGAATATGGAAAGCATCTGGGCATCTAAAACAAATCCATGTAAGCTCGGTTCTCTCCTGGTATGCATATTCTTTTATGTTCAGAAGTTATTTCCTTCTAAAGGGATAGTAGAATGGAAGAAGGATAGACCCATAATTAATCAAATAAATGAATTCATAGATGAGTTAGGAGATAATTATGAGAATATCATGGATGGATATTTTGAGAAATTCAGACAAAAAATGCAGAGCAGATACAAGATTCCTAAACAACTATTTGAAAATTATAAGGATGAAATTTGTTTTCTAGTTGATTGTGATAAGGTTTACATACAAGCTGTAAAACCTAGGGTTGCATGGGTAAAACCTCTTGCTTATGAGGTTAATATAGATGAAGCCAAAAACATCATTGAGGCTCTTGCGAATGAACCTGCAAATCCCAAGGCACAATAATTTTGTACCTATGAAGAAGCAAAGAGAAAGATATCTATAGAGATAGAGATTCCTAAGATTCTAAAGAGAGGAAAGAAGAGGTTAGAAAAGTTTGGAAAGAAATATGGCAAGACCTTTGACTCTCCTTCTATCACTAAAAGTAAATATGATACAGTTAAGATAGAGGATGATGAATCTGAGAAAGAAGAAGAAGAGGTGGAAGTAGAACCTCCTAATAAAAAGAAGAGGCTATCTCTAAGAAAAAACCTAAGGCCACTACACCTATCTTCACTACAGGCAAACCAAGAAGATAAGGGAGGAGACTTGTATTGGGAAAATATGAAGGTGAGGATGAAGATGAAGAAGTTGAAACATTTGTCTTCAAGAAGCCTACACCTACACTTGAGCAGAAGATTGAAGATCTGAAAGGAGGCAGTGGTATGGGCTCTTTAAAGTCATTGAATTATGCTTCAAGGACTAAGGAAGAGCAGAAGAAGATAGATGAAGCAGTTGTGGAGAAAATGGAAAAATGGAAATATGACCCCTCCAAGTTGAAGAGTCATATGATAGAAGGTTTATTCAAGGCAGTATCTATTCCCTGGCTAAATGCAGTCAAAACTAAAAAAGACATAAGGGAATAGACCCTAAAGGATGTCATGCCTACTATGAAGAACAAAGAGATAAAAGAGTCAATGACAAAATATGAAAACAATCATACTCCCATATTCAGGACTTTTCAAACACTAAACAAAAGGATAGAATATGTTGTAAGTCTACCACAACAGTGTAGAAATCCATATTAGAAGCCATGGAAGATGATAAGGCAGAATTACGGAGCACAAATCCTCCTGAATAGAATAACGATGAATTACCCGAGGTACAGACAATTGAAGATTCTAATGCCGAGCAGATTGTAGTGGAAGTAATGGCATCATTGCCAAAATCTCCTATCCACAACATATTATCTCCGACCAAGGACAAGGTTACAGAATCAACATCTGAAATAGTAGGAACCAAGCAACTGGCTCCACCTACTACTGGGCCAAGCACAACTAAGTCATAGATGGGCAAGGTAAATTCAGCAACTATTGATTCTTCTGTTAACCTTGATTCATCAATTGATGCAGTAAAGGTCAATGATCTAATCCAATTGAATACTAAGGAACAAGTTAAGGATGGAAAAGGTAAGGAAATTGTTCCTTACCCTAATCTCAAGATCAAAGGTAAGGAGATGGAAGTAAACACTTATGAGATTGATCTGGAAAAGGACATTGTGATTCCAAATTGGGATCTTTCCAGCTTATCAGTAGAGAAAATGGATATGCTTGGAGAACTGTGGAAGAAAAGAGCAATTCAGAAGAAGCTCCGACAAGAGAAAAAGAGGAACAAAGTACTTGAATATGTAAAAGGCATATTCATGGAGACACTAAAAATTGAGCTTAATGAGAATGACTCCATTATGGATCAACTTGTTGACTTAGTCCATAAGTTCAATGAGGACATGAATGGTCAAGAGAAACTTCTTGAGAAAGAAGAGAGAAAATTTGATAACAAGGTTCTAGAGAATATTGCAAATAAAATTGCAATTGATCAAGTGCAGCTATCTAATTTTATTAGCACTCTAGAATCCACTGTGACCAATATAGTAGAAGTTTTTGTAAAGTTGAGTGATACCTCTAAATTTACTATGGAGATCAAGAATAAGTTAGCAAAGATTGATGCAGATCTGAAGGAAAGTGAAAATCAGTTAGCACTTGATCCGAGCATAGGCTCAGCACATCATTTGAAGATCAAATATCTGACCAATCTATAGGCTGAGTTACTGAGAGAAGAAGCAAGGACTAGGGAGTCTCTTTCAGCCATACAAAGCCAACTCCTACCACACATGGATGCTATACAGAAACGCATTACACATGCCAAGACTCTCATCTATGACAATAAATTTTTAGTTGCAGAACTAATGATAGAGTTGTCAACCAAGTTAAAGATTGAATTGCACATCATGAAGGTGCTACAGGACAATTGGGACAACACTCTATCTCAAATTTTGAAGGTACATTGCGATTTCCTATCCTACTTTGGAATTACCTTGTAGATATAGTTTGGCATTTTTTCAAAAACAAGGGGGAAAAGGTCATTGTATATACATTAAGGAAATAAATGTATAGTTGAATAAGAAGAAGATATACATTACAAAAACAATTTTGAAATTTAAAAAAAAAAAAAAAAAACAGAGTCAGTTGGACCCGAGCAACAGAACAAGTGTCAAAACTCGAGCAGATAGTAAGGGAGAGTTTTGACTTATCAGATTCAGAGTACAATGATAAGTGTTTTTGTCACTAATGCCAAAGGGGGAGATTGTAGACCTTATTGCAAGACATGTTGTCAATTAGTATCAAATCACTTAGTCATTTTGTATTGCCCGGGTGATCAATGTGACCCGAGTGATCAGTATTGTCTAAGTGACCAGTGTGACCCAAGTGATCAGTATTGCCCGAGTTATTTAGCATCACCTGAGTGATCAGTGTGACCTGAGTGATCAACATTGCCCGAGTATCAATTTTTCACCCGAGTAGACTTCTGGACCCGAGTGACAGTATTGGGCCGACTTTTCATATATTGTTTAATATCATTATGTCTAATGGAAGGTGACTTATGAAGCTATTTGTTTTTGGATAAGATATATATATAGGACATTTTGTTTATCCAAAAAAAATGTGTGTATGAGAAGATTATTAAGTAGAAGTATAGATGTGAATATGATATGGCATATTGATTAGAAGATTGCAGAAGTATAAAGAACAACAGAGACTCATTTATCACATTCAAGTGATCAGTTATATTCAAAAGGATCTCATTCAGCAAATCAGAGTTGTCAAAGCAGATCATCTACTAGTTCATTCTAACAGGTGGATCAACAAAATCCTTTAGCAAGGTGGACCTAACAGTCCTTTGTAAATCTCTTAATAGAGTTGCATTACTTTTTGTATTGTATCAAATCCTTTCAACAAGGTGGACTTAACAGTCCTTATTGCTCTTAACAAGGCAGGCCATCAGAAGTGGTCATTGTAAGCTCTAACAGGATAAATTTATACTATAGTACTAAATCTTGTGGGTACCATCCCCACCCCAGTTTTACTTTCTATTTGGAAGGTTTATGGGTAACCAATTACTGTGTTATGTATGATTCTTTCATTTTATTTCTATGCATGCAAATCAGATTAGATAATCTAATTGTGAATAAAGAAGATTAATTTTTATTGGTTCCTGATTCACCCCCCCCTCTCAGCCACCTTGCATGTAATGCATTTCCAACAAGTATAACGTGATGGAAGAAGAAGAAACTGAAGATGATGATGATGATGATGATGATGGTAATATTGATCTAGTCATACAAATTTATTTGACTTATATGTTTTCATAATTATTTTATTATGTATTAAACTCTAATTCCATGGTACAATTAAATTAATGTGTTCATTTCTAATGATTATAACATATGTGATTTTTGATACATGTGTTTCAGTTATTACTCGTATATTTAATGTATTTATTGTTTAACAAATTACCAATGTATTTCTTATGATGCTCAATTATTGGTGTTGATTACATGCATATATTTTGTGTGATTGTAACCCTTTGTGGAAATAGCCAATTGACTACAGACATCGTCACCCCTTTTGTTGACAATCCTGCATAGAACACATAAAGTAAAGGTAAGGAATTAAAAAATATACAATGATTATGATGAATGCATATTGTTCATGTTGTCTTCTATGTAATTTGTAGCATAGGTATCAAGTAATTTTTGGTTAACTTAAGATAAATGATTCACATATGAAGGAAATTTAACCCCTTTTACGAGGATCCTGCATAGTGACATGGATCGGTAGGTATAAGTCAATACACCCTATAGATTACATCAACATTACCCTCATTTAGCAAAATATCTCTCCTTACCAACTATATATGTCATTTGATGGACTGCAAGAACCACCTAATATGTACTTGTTAGGTATGTCTTCCTTGAGTCAGGGAAATGCGGGAATAGAAGACAAAAGTGAGACATGTAGTAGGCCTAAAATAGGGAAATAAACTAGAGGTCAAAAGATTAGAAGAAAATTCAATAAATGCATGCAATTTTTCCTTGCTAAAGGGGGGTCATTTTCTTATGATGATGAGACCATAGATGACATTGAGGCGCCCTTGAGGTACACACATCTTTTGAAAGAATGGGTACCCAAGGAACTACCTCCAATTAACACTGATTTTTGTGATAATGAGAGGATATATCGTATAGCTCCATCATCATTACATGGTTTGGGCCTATTTTCCATGGATGGCATAAAGGTATATTACAACAAATTTGTTGAATTGATGGAGTTTTTTGGACCGTTTTACAATTACAATAATTGGATGCAGATTGTTCGATATAAAAAAAAGTATGCGTTGGTATGCATTGTTAGCGAATTATTATATACAATGGAAAGAAAAAGATCAAAGTAAAGGATTTTCTATGTACATTGATAGAAGGTCAAAATCAATAGGGAATATTGCGGGTTTTATAAATAGTACGCGACCTAGGTAACCTAATAAGAGTCCCAATTGCATATTTGAGGCACGTAAGGGGAATCATGTTTTTGTATGTACGATAAAATCAATACGTGCAGGGCAAGAACTACTAATAGATTACCATTTGAATTGCATAGATAAAAAAAAGACACTATCATGGGGGTGGTAAGTACTATATACCATTTAAACTAACCTCCAATTTATCACTCCAATATACCATTTTATTAATAAGTTTTTTTTGTTAAGTCTATTGCTTTCATTTCGCTGTATTTATATTTAATCTTTGTCATAGGATGACATGGATTCACCACGTGATGACAGAGGTGGGGATTTTACTCCCACCCATTATTCAGCAAAGGTAAACCTTATTGTAATTGTACAACTAATATAGAAGAAAAATGTTATATTATTACGTTCTTTTCTTTAGGGTTTCGAAGTTATTCTCATAGTTTTATTGATATCCCTATCACAAATTGATGTTCAGGGAAAGGGAAAAGTGTCTGTAGCAACAATGCCCATAGTGTAGATATGGATGATGCCATCCCAGATATCCCTAACCCCATGTGGATGGTCAAGAAGAAATTACAAAGAATCAGTTCATAAATTCTTGGCATTTTTCTCGATCCAGATCCAAGTGAGGAGATGATGGCGAGGAAAGATTTATTGATGCTGCAAGCACGTAATTTGGAAGTAAGCAGTAATGAATCTTTAGTTATAACAAAAGTTCAATAAATTTTTATATTTTATACTCTTTTATATCATGAACTAAAATATGTATGTGTTCTAACAAGATTTTTTGAGTGCTCAAGCATCTCCTCATGGACATCGTGGTGAGGTCAGTACTAGTACAGCTCCCACAGGTAAAATAATCCTTAAGTTAACATGTTACAAACTTCATTGGTCTTACTGATTATAAATCTACATTTTTCATTAGATTTACTAGTTGTTTTATTCAATCTCACATATATACCTTGAATCCTCACTTCAAACTATACATTCAGGTCATGATGTACTCTAGATGCCTCCTCCTATGAGGACGTCATTGTCGACTACAATGTTAGCAACAAGGAGCATGCAAACATCCATGTTTGCACGGTCTATATTTGGTATGTCCTTGTTTTTCTATATTCGATTATGCATTAGTTATGGTTTGGTTTGTACTTTAATCTTGGATGTATTTCATAGTGTAATAATTTTGTGCAGTACAAGATACAGAGACCAGTACTGGTGATAATTCAACATCGTTTCCTAGATCTACCCATGTTGCTACTACGGGAAGATTGCAGATGTCATTGTTGTTGAACGATGAAGATATGATTCCCTTAAAATTACCTAAGCTTCCAGGTACTTTAAAATTATTATTATTTATATTCTAATTTTAATTTACTTATTCATAACTTGTTTTGGATTGATGATCCCATGATGTGTTTGGAGGGAACGATTTTTTTTATGAAAAGCTTAATGAGATGATATTGTCGCTATTCGAGCCCACCATACATACAAGGTGGAACATCATATGTTAACTAACCCTATCCCACTGCTTTGATTTCATATAATTGCTAGAATACTATTCCTTTCATCTATTTATCGTACTATATTTAGGGTACGCAACTTCAGTTAATTTTTTTAGCTAACAACTTTGTTTTTTTCTGAAAAGGTGGAATTTACAGGATAAAAAATTAAAAGATTAGCTCATAAAATCTTTAGAGGAGCTCTTTGGAAGTAACATTTTTATAGCGACAATGTTCTTCAGAGGAGCTTGCAAACATCTAAAGACTGTGAGGGATGCATATAGAAGGAATCTAGTGAGAAACCCAAAGTACGAGTGTCATCCTGTGATTCTAGAGGTGTGGAAGGAATTCATTTTGGATGCAAAGGAGAAAGCGCAAAGCCAAAGAGGAATTGCACCATTAAATGATATTAGAAGGTATGCGATAGTATTAAGTAGAACGTAATTATGCACTAATTAGTTATCTTTATATTTATATAATCTAACATATTTCAAACTTTTAATAGACTGCAGGACACATCAAAGGCTACAAAGGTCAGAATAGAAAAGATTGGCCAACACAAACTTGGCTTTGGTGGTTATCCAAAACTTCAAGCAAGAATTTTAAGTAGCAGTAAATGAAATTTTGAATCAATTTTTTTATAAATTGCAAACAACTTTGTTTAATCAAACAATACCTGCAGAATTGATGATATTGAGCCAAAAATGCAGGGCTTGGATTTTAATGTAGCACCCACAGAAGAAGATAGAAATATTGGCTTAAAGGAAGGCTTTAAAGTCATGGTTATATGCCTACACCAAATCCAACACTTTGCTGCATCAGTTCACACACAGGTAAGTAGGCCAAATGAAAATTATTTCAAATTGAATACTTGAGCGATAATCTATTTGATGTTTATTTAACCCCTTTAGCGCATGAAATTGCAATGCAACCTTCTAATCCTAGCACAAAACCTCCACATGACGAAGACCCTGATGTGCATCGCAGTGATGGAGGTATTCATTTGCTATTGAACATTAATTGTGTAATTTTTAATACAATTTAAGATTTTAAATTGAAATTGGTGTAACATTTCTTGTGTACATTTTAGAGCATGTAGAATGTCATAGTGAACAAGTGGAGGATGATTCGAGTGTTCACCATATTTGAGCTGATGTGGCATTGTAACCTTTGTTATGTTATTTTAAATTTTTTTTTATCAGTTTTTATCTTCTTTTAATTAATTAAATGTGTATCACTAATATAAAGTGTTGTGCATCTAACCCATTTAGTTGTTATTGCAGCAGACCCCCCTTTGGCACACTAGCATCCTCTTACGTCACACAGGAGGAGGCATTTATTGGGTTCAAAAGAAGAAGAGGAGGGGAATGACAAAGAACTTGATGCTCCGCTTAGCCATTACATGCAAAAACCAAATAAGAAACGAACAAAGAAAAGATTGCAATAAACCTTTTTTGATAATATATTTACGTTGTCTTAATGAATATAATTTTGTGCTACTAAATGTTGATGAACTATTGATGAATGTCCAATTTTTAATTAATTTTAGGTGTTATTGAATGTTATGTGATTATAATGATTGAATTTTATATTTCATAAATGGATGAATGTTAGATGTTAATGGGGAATGTAGAGTGATGATAGGGGGTGGGCCAAATGAGCTTCCACCTTCACGTGGTTTTCCTTGTTAAGTAGAGAATATTAAACTATTCTCGAAACCAAGTGAAGCTCAAGCTAAAATAATGCAGAGCCCTAGTCTACTATCCCCTTAAGGAACCCAACTCAACTCAAGGATTCTACAAGTGTTTGGAACTCACTCAAGGAACCCAAGTCAACTCAAATATTCTACAAGTGTTCTAGTTCAAAACATGATTTCCTTGCCTATGGTAAACCAAATGCAACAATATAAAATCCAAAATAATCTTAGTTCAATGTAGTAACATGCCCAGTCAAAGAGATCTTAAAACAATAGCATTTAAAGACTACCTTTGCTACCTTTTCTACATAGCCAGCAATCATAAGATCAACTACCATTATTATTCTAGTAAAATTATTGTGTACTCATGATGAATTTGCTATTGTGATTCTGCTTTACTTGATTCAACGTGTTCTGATATTTGTTTCTAATTCAATCCATGCCAATGAGTTTGGTGTCTTTTCATCAATACAGATTATGCTCCTGAAGTCAATGAGCTTCTTCAATTAGACCTTCAGACAAAAACATCTTATAAGTAATGAGCTTCTCTACCTCCAAAAAAAATCCATCTTTGCACTTTATGCAAAACACAATTCCGTTATCATCAACAACCTTTAGATTAGTATATCACTATTGAACACTTATTAATATGTTAATGTATACTCCTGAAGTGTAATCTTCATGTTACATTATAACCTCAACTAGTTTGTAATTCCATCTAGCATTCCAAATTTGTCCATCAATTTTGTAAAGGCCTTCCTGTTAACGAGCTCTATTATGCTTTCCTGTATCTACCTATGATTAATTGATAAGTGTTCAATTCATTGTGTTTCAGTGATAAGTAATTAGCTCAATGTCTTATATGTATTTATAATATAGAATAGAGACTACCTACTTCCTACTCCCCTACAAGCACAACGGACAACCTATCAATTTTCTAGCATCAATAAAATAGGTTGGCATGATGTTGTCTTCAATGAGATCTTTAGTGATCCCAACATCTTGGAGGATGCCTGTTATGATTGAGAGGAAAGTTGACACATATCATACCCCACAAACCATTGAGGAATATATTTGGAAGATCACTTCCTATCATTTATCTTATTGTGTCTTCAATTATAGAACTAGTATAGAATAGTTGTTGAAGGCTCTGAAGGCCATATTTAACTATGTTCTCCCATTAGTGACAAAACGTGCTTTCATATTTTAAATTTTGGATAGTGATAAAGTTATCTGGAGATGGAAGAGTTGAAAGCATCTCATATTTGCCAATTGAATGTAAGAAACAATAAAAAATCTTGATTTTAGCTTTTTGTAGGAGTGGTACAGTGGAAAGTTAGTTGAAAATGTTGATTGTATCCTTAGTAAAGTTGTTAAGGTATTGAAGACACACCAAAGAGATGCACTAGAATCGATTCTATTAGTTGCAAAAATTGTTAGAATAAATTAGTGGTATCATACAAAGTCTCATGCAGTAGAGCTTACTGCTGGGTATTATAACACTGCCTACAGGAATGGTTATGACTCAATAGCTGCAATATTTGCAAGACATGGGACAACAATTAATGTTCCATAAGTTTGCCAACATTAAGCAAATTCTACCTTGGAAGATTAATGAATATAGTCACTAAACAAATTAACTAGTAAATGCAAATCAAAAATTGGTTATAAGGTTTTTAAATATTGCATCGTATGCTCTGAAGTTGTGTATATCAATTAACAATTTTATATAGAAGATTCAGTATCTATAAACATGTGTTATCAGATGTTTGGAGATGCTTGACAGTGAACAACCAGAGATCTATCATAGCAATCCAGAAGGTATCCTTATGCAGGTAAGTGTTTCCTATTTTCAAACAACAATGTAGGTTCTCTTATTTATTGCATGTTCAGGATTTGTGTTCAAGCAAATAATTGAAACTTGGTTAAGCCAGTAGTTCCTACATTGTAATGTATGTTTGCAACACTTGTGCACTGATGTTTATGTGAATGGATTTTTCAGTCTCTAATGAAAAGGAAGAATTCTTAGTGTTACTTTTTGGGAGGTTGGGTTCTGATTGAGCGCTACCAGGGTTGGAAAGAAACTTTGAGTCCTTGTTTGGTGTAGGCTTACATATATTTTAGTTTTGTTGCTCCAGATTCATGTCAAAACTTGTCAGAGTTTTTAAATAGACTATTGACTGTTTGATTATTGCTTTCTTTCTAATATTGTGCTATGATGAGGATATTTGGGTGTTTCTATTGACCCCAGTGTCCATTTTCTTTCTGTTATGACTTAATATTTCACATCTTTTGGCATTTTCTTTTGCTAATATTTCTTATAACTGGAGGATAGGAGATTGAATTTCCATTCATCTCTTCCAACATGGGAATTGCAGCTGACTTCTTGTATTTTTTGTGGTCTATTCTCTGATAGCCATGAGTTTTATATATCGACCAATTTTGCCTACCCTATGCAAGCTGTTATTCCATTCTGCTACCTAATTCTGAACACCTCTACAATTTTACAAATAAGAGAATTTGCAATGCAAGGAAATATACCTTTAACTGGTGAAAATGCAATTCAACGATTTGATAAGGTAACTTTCTTCACCCTTGTGCTATGCATCTACCATTGTTGTACACTAATTGATATTGGAGAATAGACATTACTGTATATGATTGTGATATTCTGTGCAGAGTTTCATCTCTTCTCCTTCCTCTCCATTTGATCTTGTTTTGTGTTTTATCAAACTTGATTTATTCTTATCGTGACATTGGTCATGCCAAAAATGTCTCAGTAAAAAATGGCTTCTTAGTTTCATCCATTTGTGCCATTCATATCCTTAGATGTGTTTTCTTTAGACTTCATTTGTTCTATACATTTTGCCTCTTCATCTTTTCTTCCATTTATATGTGATGCCTCTCATTGTTGTGATTTTCTAGGAGATGTTTTGTCAAATTGCGATGAATTCTTACCAATTTCCACAAATTATGAGAGCTTTCACATATTCTTGAATGAAAGAGGCATTATCCTGGGCTGACAATTGGAAATTTTTTGTGCATTTTGTTAAGCTGATGTACAATAAGTCTCAAGATGGAGGCTGCAATGGCAAAATGTATAGTAATTTTAATATGTGCACTCTACGTGTTAAATGCTATAAGTGAACTTCTTCATATGCCTTGTTATCTGAATCTCTAGGTTAGGGTTTGCATATCTTTTTATCAATTCATAAGGCTTAAGATATATTATATCATGCTAACAATCAATTTTTGTATGTATGCATGTACACTTGTTTCCTTGTTGATTGCAGGACTTGTCTTCAAAGTACAGGGTAAAAGTACAAACATGTGTCACACTTTTACAAAGGAAGAGGACTGCGACATGCAAAACTGTTAAACTTTAATGACATAAAAGTGGCATTTGTGTTTACAATTTGAAAATGATGTAAACTAATGAAATGTGTAAAATTGGATGTAGTTTATGCCTATAATTTTTTTAAATTTTTTTGAATAATAATTGACATAGTTTTTTAATTTTTCAAGTGCATTTTTAAATTCCTAAAAAATGTTGAAAATTGAGGGTCTAGTTCCCACCAACAAAATATATGTAATAATCTTTTTTTCCTCTGATTTCAAGATATTTTTTAGATGACATGTATAGATAGTGTAGAAAAAAAGAAAGATTGGTTATCAGTATATATATTTTGTCTGTTATAACTATTCAAAGTCAGAGTTACCCAAAATTAATAGTTTTTGTCTCCCGCCTAATTTTCCCTAGAAAATATACACCAAATACAAAAAAGATTATATATTCTTGAAGGGGACTCTCTCCTCTAGTGTTAAATATAAGTTTTAAAATTTTCTGAAATGATTTGCTTTTTTTCTTTTTTTCTTTTTTCGAACGAGCATGTTCTTCAATGTTAAAATACCTACTTGGAGTTTTTTCAAAATGTAATATATTATATGTAATCAAAACACAATAAACATTATATGACCATAATCTAGACTCTGAGCTCTACAAAAGGGTATATTTAGATTTTAAAAAATGGTTGAGTTTTGATGAAGAAATCAGTTGTCTAAGTGAGAAGTTCTGTAATTTTGAAATTTTTGCCTATTTGGCTGCCACATAGGATGCCACATAGACATTTTCGGCCGGAACAAGTTCGGCCGAACCAGTTTTGGCTGAAATCCCCTATATAAATATGTTCCAATTCTTCATTGATAGAACATAGTTGGCTTATATTTACTCAAATTTTTGGCCGAAATTGGTCCGGCCGAACCTGTTTCGACCGAAACTCATTTGCCACATCGACGCCACATGGCGTCACATTTGTGCCACATATGTACGGCCAAAAATATTATAACCTAAACTACGAAAATGGTCCTCAAGTGCAACACAACTTTGTACTTTTACCCTACAATGGATGAAATATCCTACTTAGTAAACCACCTCCCTAACCCTAGTTATTGAAATTGTGTTGTAGGGTACAATTTAAGGCAAATTCTAGAAGGGGAAATTACAAAAGGGATACTATATGAGTTTTTGCATTAATGACATGGAATGTATTTAATAGATTTCTTTGGGTCTATGTAGGATGCCTTCTAGCAGGCCTTTATATGATTGCTAAGAACTTTTAGGATGAAAATGCAAGCTGCAAATGTCAAAAATAGGATCACACTTGAAAGAATTTCATTCTAAACTTTTAATTTATTTTGTTACCAATATGATTAATAATGCCTTCTCTTAACATATCAAAAAAAATGTAGTAATAATAAGAATATATAAGGTTATGCCATATAAGTCATGTTTCTCAAGCCTGCATTTTTTTAAAATAATACTATCTTTTTTTCCTATATCATGTTGTCATGTTTTGCACACTCTCTGAATTTAATGCTAATTTGGTTCTTTGAACAAATTACAAACTAAGTGCTAGATTTGTTAAATTTCTGGATTAAACTATGTATGATATTTTATCTAGAAGTCTAACAATGATACCCATATTTATCCTTAATTATGTTGACTGCACATGTCTTGTACAGTGTCTCAGAGAAGAGGGTGTTGCAGTACATGAATGGCAGGGGTAAAACAGTAGATTATATGTATAACCATTGAAAAAGAGCTGAGAAAAAAATGTCCCCCAGTGCTCTTGTCTATTCCTAAGTTAGAAGATTTGTTAGGTATCTTAACACAAGGCACACTATATTTTATATTTAATGTGTGTATGAGGAAGGTCTATGAAAATATTTTTTTGGAAAATGTTTTTAATTGAAGATCCTGTGTGTGTGTGTGTGTGTGTGTGTGTGTGTGTATATATATATATATATATTCTCAGATCACACTCTCTTTACAATAGATCAGAGAGTATGATCCAAAATGTTTATCTAAAAGCTATCAATTGTTTCTACAAATATTTAAAAACACATCACAATGAAATATCATATTTGAATTTTATTTCTAACACAAACCTATTATTACAAAACTAACAAAGAATATATATATA
>MU223090.1:467115-500213 GCA_018584345.1 Thuja plicata
GGAGATTGAGGAGGTAAGGTCGAGCTCTTGCACTGGTAGTAGCAGTACTGTCAGTAGTACTAGCAAGAGTGAGATTAGTGAGGAGGACTCTTGGGTAGTGCGGGGCACTAGGGAGGAGGGATTGAGTGGGAGGGGAGAGGAGGGTGATTTGTATGTGGCTATGGGTGGGATGGATGTTGATCCATCGAAGGTGGAGAGGATGATTTAGGAGATAGCTGATCTTCAGGATAGAATGATAGCTTCAGAGGAACGGGCTACTTCCTTGGAGAGTAGGGTCGCTGCTATGGAGAGTCAAGTTACAGCTGTCGAGGCTAGGGTTACTACTACAGAGGAAAAGAAGAGATAGGCTCCCATAGATCTGAGCTTTTATTTGGATAGTTTTTAGGAATTTTTATTGAGGAAGTCCCTTCATCAAATCTAGAGATCGGGTCATGAGGGCCAGAGGGAGATTGAGTATTGGCAGCGACACTATGAGGAGGTTGTTCCTTCCACACAGTGGGTGCCTAGTTATACTATTTCCCAGAGATCCGGTAGATTATAGAGGTCCGAGAGTAGTGGTGTAGTATGAGATCCTTTACAACAGTAGAGGCCAGGACTTGATACGCCCCCCCGTCCACCTGGCGGTGAGGGGGGGGTAGCTCTTATTGATACTCTATCATGATCCATTTTTGTAGCGATGATGCACTAATATATTCTGATGTTGTATTGATGATTTGTATCCCTGACATGCTGATATTTATAGACATTTATGTTGATCACCTTATTTTGTCAAACTTGCGACTGTTCATTTGTAGTCAGATATTGAGATTTATATATGAGATGTAGCCTTATGATTCTATATGATGTGTAGTTTTACTTTCTATATGTATGGTTCTATATGAGGATGCTTTATGATGAAATCCATGTTATGCGATTCTATTATGCAAACTCTTAGATGTATGATTTAATTTCCTATGATACTGACATATGTATGCAGGATGGTGTCTTATGAATGCATTTTATATGATGATGTTCAATGGATGCATTTGATTATTGATCACTATGTATGCACATGCTTTATTTTCTCTTTTTTTTATGCAAATAAATGAATGCAATCTACTATGCACAAAATACCTGAGTAAATGCATGTCTTAGTTAGAAGAAAGTTAGTGGGAAGTTATCTCTGGAATTGATTGATAGATTAGACTGATAGATAGGATGGTGGACCCAAGTCGCTGCCAATTTTTCCAATTTTGTTCATCATTGCACCTTATTATTAAAAAGGAAGAGCATCTAATGCACCCTGATATTTCTCATATGGATACCGCTATGATCTCTGATAGCTAGAAGGAGTAGAGAAACTTAAAAGAAAGAGAACCAAATGCACCTAGATATTGACCATCTGGATACTACTATGATCTCTAATTTTGAAAAGAAATAGAACTAAATGCACCCAGATATTGACGATCTATATACCGCTATGATCTCTAAAGAACCCGAAAATAACCAAGAAATAAAATCTAATGCACCCAGATACAGACCATCTAGATACCAATATGATTTCATTGGTAGCAACAAGCAAATAATAGAAAAGGATTGTCCAATTCTTTTCCAGGGTTAAGCTCATATTGTGGAACTATGTGGCTGCCAGATATGTGATAGTGCCTACCACATTTATCCTGAATCATCATTGCCCCAGAATTGAATTGAAACATTCCACAAATAGAAATCAAAGAAAACAAGATCATGATCCATGATAGCTACTCTCATCACTCGGCGGTATCCTTGAGTAGCGTAAGAAGATAATAGCGAAAGATAAACTAACAACAGACTAACATGACTGACCTAGTCAATAGTTGAATGTTCCTTGATTTTCCTGATTTTCTGATCATCATCCATTTGGTGAGTCGTCGTGTTAGTGTTGCTTTGCTTAATGAGTATTTCAATGTATCAATGTGTTCTATTAGCTTTTTTTGATGACTCGGCATGTAATGTCTTAATTTCTAGGAAGCAAAGACAACTGTGAGACATGACTTTTCAATTGTTGATTAATTTAGCTTGTATCCCACCAAAGTTTTGTTGGGGTAGTAATGGCTCTTTCCTTGCCTTGATCATTGTGTTGTGCTAAGAGAACTCCTAGTGCTAACTCAGTTGCTAAGATATATAAAAGTAGTGGTCTACCTTGAATGGGTGGCACCAATATAGGAGACTTCAATAGATAATCCTAGAATATTTGAAATGATTTCTCACATTGTTATGTCCATATAAAGGTCACATATTTATGCATTAGGTGTTGGAATGGGTGACACTTGTCTACTAGTTGGGCGATGAATCGCCTGATAGATTGAAGTCTACCTTGTAGACCCCTTAGTTGCCTTAGGTTGGTTGGTGGTGGCATGTCAAGGATAGCCATGACCTTTTCTGTGTCTACTTCGATGCCTCTATGTGATACAATGAATCCCAGAAGATTTCTAGTGGTAACCCCAAATGCACACTTCTTTGGATTTAGTCTAACCTTGTACTCCTGCATTCGATCAAATATTGGTCCCAACACTTGTAGGTGAGATTCCTTGAGCATTGATTTGGCTAGTGTGTCATCGACATAGTCTTCCATTGTTTTATAAATTAGATCATAGAATATCGTGGTCATTGCCCTTTGATAAGTTGCTCCTACATTTTTAAGACCAAATGGCATTATGTTCCAGCAGTAAGTGCCCCAGGCACATGTGAATGTTGTCTTATGTTGGTCCTCTAGTGAAATACTTATTTGGTTATATCCGAAGAAGCCGTCCATGAGTGATAACATTTGGTGCCCTCTTGTTAGGTCAACTATCATGTTAATATTTGGTAGAGGAAAGTTGTCCTTGGGACAAGCTTTATTCAAATCTCTGAAATCTGTGCATATACGGATCTAACCATTATGTTTGGTTACTGGCACCAGATTGGATATCCAATCCTCATATGTAATTGGTCTTATGAAGCCTACATCAAGCAGTTTCTTCAACCCTACTTTGAAAAGTAAAGTGATATGCGGATGCATCTTTCTTAATTTTTGTTTGACAGCTTTTGCATTTGGTAACAATAGTAGATGATGTAACACTAGCTCCGGATCTAGACCTAGCATGTCTGAGTAGGACCATGTGAATTTGATTTGTATTTCCATGAAGAAGCTAATGAACCATTCTCTTTCCTCTAATGTAAGTGATTTTTCCAAATAGATATGTTTTGGGTTCTTTTCGTCACCTATGTTGACTTCTTTTATTTCCTCAGCTAGTAACAATGACTTTTCCTCAGTTAAGGGGGGGATTTCCATCTTTCCATCCTCTAGCACCTCAGAGAGGTTATCACTAGAAGATGCATCTTTTCTTATTTTTTTATCATTTTTATGATCAGAAAGCGCCTTGCAATTTTCACTTATTGACTATGTTTTTTTCTTTTTCATTTTCTTTTTTGACTGGAAAGAGGAGCTTCCTCCCCAAAATAGGTTGATCTATCAAGGTCAATAGATAAACTTTCTTTGTGTTCCCCTAATGGCATGCCTTCTTGGAGTCCCATGAATTCTATGATGGCTTCATCATTCTCCAAAAGATCTATGTCAGGTTTTCCTTGTTGGTCCCATTCTATCAATTTATGGTGTACTAGACAAAGGTCCTCATGGGGGGATGACTCTGCTTGGGTAAATGGGACTGCGATGATAGTTCCAACAAACTGAGATTGTGATGTGGATGCACCACTTAAGGAATTTTTATCGATATGTTTATCGATACATGGTTGGTCTTCTATGGTCATTTGGTCAAACATATCTTCAAGGTGTATAGTAGTGAAGGATCGAGGGGAATAGCCTGGGATGGTTGGTTCAAAATTATGGATGGATCTCCACTTGTACTCATGGGAATCAGTCCCACTAGAACACCCATTGGATGTCTCACTTTCCTCATTGTCCTGGATATTTTTATTGAGGTTCAATTGGGAATAAGAGGTTTCCACTTCTGATGGCAATAACCGCTAGAGTATACTGTTGATTAGGGCATGTTCAGGATTTTACCCCCAGTGTAATTCTGCAATTTTCTATTTGTCTATGGGTATGTCTCAGATGGTAGTACTATTTTTTTTTCTATAGCCTAACCCTCTTTTGTTTCTCTGGGTTGGTGGTAAAGATAGTTCCATTAAGCCTTGTCTTGCCACCAGACTAGTCATACCATCATATCCAAATTTATGCAGCATAGTGAAGTCGGCTCCATATTTTGACAAGGGTGTATATTCTTGAGGTGTTTCTTGTGGGTCTTGATACAAAAAAGTATTTATATTCAGATCAAAATGGTTCTCTTTAGCTATGTCCCCCCATTTGACAAATGTGGTTGGTGGACGTTTGAATAGATCTGGTTTTGGAGTTTCAGGTGTTGTCACTGGTTGAGGCATGCCATATGATATGAGACTTTAATGCATGTTAGTTATGGTAAAAGCTTCATCATAGCTATACTCACCACATCCTTTGTCTGTAATTGATATCTTCCCCGCCTTTCTTGTTATTTCTTTGGGAATAGAATCAGAGGTGAAAGGAATGCTTACCTCTTGATTTGAAGGTACTTGATTATCTGTACTACTTATGGTGTTGCAGTATTGGAATGGGTTTGGATCTCCTTCAATGGTTATCCCTGCCCCTTGGTATGGGAACTTGATGCACTGGTGATAAGTTGATGGTACAGCTTGCATCTCATGGATCCACAAACTTCCTAGTAACATGTTATATCCCAAATCTAGGTCTAGGATTTGAAATGGTGTGTTCTTTATAACTAGGCCTATCCTGACTGGTAGTATGAGGATACCTTTTGATGATCTTTCCTCCTTGTTAAATGCCCTGATATTTATTCTCCTTATGACATAAATTTTGGATTTGAAATAGCCCAAGGTTTTTATTACTTTAAATGTATATATGTTTAACCCAGCTCCACCATCAATGAGGACTCTTCAGATTGTGTGTTTGTGAACTTGGATAAGGAGATGCAAGGGATCATTATGCAGAGTCTTGTGTGGTGGAACTTCATGGTCTATAAAGGTAGCATGCTTGTTGGCAGCGATGTAATTCACCATGGTTTGGAATTTCTCTGGAGTTATGTCCCATGGGACACCTACATTTTGAAGGGTATGATCTAGAGATTTCTTATGCTATGGGGATGTGTGCAAAAGGTCAAACATAGATATCTGGGAAGGTAGGCACTTTAGCTGATCCACTAGACTAGATTTTGGATTAGAGGTTGGTGGAGGATTAGCTGGTGTAGCTTAAGTGGAAGGCACACCTTATAAGACAACTTTGGAATGGTGCGTGGTGACAATGCATTTGGCATTTGGGTCTCTAATAGTAATTATAGCCACACGGCTATCTAAGGGATTAATTCAATTGATAGTGTTAGCAGTGTTAGCATAGGTGTAATTCACTTGTTTAGATTGTCCACCAGACCCTAAGGATTTCCCTTGTTATGATCATGGAATGTATCATTGAAGATATTGTGATTGATTGTACCCTTGGACTAGGCATTTGTGACAATGATAAACCCTGTGTCAATCAGATCTTGTATGGAAATCTTCAACTGGTGGCATTTGGGTGTCTTGTGTCCTTTTACCTGATGATATTCATAAAATTTGTTATCATTCCACCACTTGGGTTTCATAGCACCATGTTCGTATTCTCTAATTTTGGGCAGAGTATAGTATTGGTTTGAATCATCTTTTTCAAGGCTGACTCTATCAACTCCCCTACTGGTGTGTAGTCTCATTTAGGAAAAATAAACCTTTGTGGGCATTGTGCATTGGGTTGATTGTTGGACACAGCTGCTGCTTGCACAATGGGTGTTTTATTTTGAGTGTTCACTTGTTGAGTGTTCACCATGGGTTTCTGATTTGTCATAGGTGTTCCTTGTAGTGAAACCTTGGGTTGAGCATAGTTGACTATTTTTAGGTCAATGACACCATCATTGGTGACATTTTTGTTCTTGTTCCACCATTGGGCTTTATTGGTTGCATTTTTTTTTGTGTTTGCTTGGGTAAGGTCTACAAGGATACCTAGCTTGACCAGGTTTTGCTCACAGTGAACTCCTCATTCGATGAGTTTCTTAAAGTTTTGAGTGAGTTGCAATTTTGTGGTAAATGACATATCTAGGATCAGATTGTCAATGAACATGACTATAAGGTCTTGTTTGGGCACATCATACATTATTATGTTTGCAATATTCATCCACCTTTGTAAGAATTTAAGAAAGGATTCTCCATCTCTTTGTTTAATGTCGCAGAGGTCCTTGATACTGACCTTGTGTTCAATGTTATGATGGAAGTGAGCAATAATTTTTTTGGGCAATTATCCCCTAGAATGAATGCCATAGGGTAGGTGTGAGAACCATTTCATTGCTGGTCCGGTGGGACTCTATGGAAATAGTTGCATTAGGTATGTTTCGTCATGTGCAACCTCAATGCTACTAGCAAAGAACTCTTTGATATGCTCTACAAGGTTGGTACTACCTCTGTATTTGTCAAATTTGGGCACCGAGAAGTGAGTGGGAAATGAAGACATGTGCAAGGAGTGATCAAATGGGTATGGGTAAAAATCCTCTGCTGTGTCGGACTTGGTTTGCCCCTGATTTTGCATGTCTATCATTTGTGTTTGTAGGCTTTGCACTTGCTATATCAACATATTTTTCAGAGATTGAGGAACATTTGCAGCATTGAATCTCTGTGTCATGTTAGGTATAAGGCTTCACCTTTGTGGTCCTTGTGTTGGGACATATGATCTAGCCCTTGGGACTTGATATTGGTTCCCCAGTGTGTGATTCTGATACTGGGGCATTTGATTGGTCCAAGATTGATGTTGTTTTTGTCGTTGTTGGGGTTGTTGTTGTTTTTGGGGTGGTTGTTGTTGCTAGGATCTCTATAAAAACAAAGGTGTAGCCTTGGGTGAGCATTGAATGAATGTGGAACCCGCAGAGATTGAACCCTGTGGGAGTGAGGTATTGAGTCCAAAGCTAGTAGGATAAGATTGCAGTGTTTCAGCATTCACAAATGGGTTGTTTCTTGTTTGCAAAATTGATGACATAGCATGAGTGCTTGATTTAGAAGGCCATGAGGTTAATCCATGAGATATACTAGTGACCAAGGGTGTACTTAGTTGGGAGCGTGTCACACGTTGTGTGGACGATGTGCTAGCTTGATTTGCAGGGCTAGTTTGGTTTGACACAGTCTGCGCTGATGTCAGTGTCGCTAATGATAGAAAAGGCAAAATTTGGGTTATCATAGGATCTTTTTGAGAGGGTCGAGTTGTGTTTTGACCTACTAGAGGGTTCTCCGACCATATTTTTGACACATTAAATTCAGCGGGGAGTTTGACTCCCTTCTTAATCATCATGGCTAAGAATCTTTTAGGATTTCTCTCTACAACAGCATCAACTACTTGTGTGAAATAGGCATCTTTCTCTATGTCTTTGAGCTCCTCCTTTGTGACATGTTGGAACATTGGGGGTCTACGGGGACCAATAGGTTGCATGTTCTCAATGTAAAGAGCAGGACTAGTGTTTCTGAAAGGGTCATCCTCTCGCTCTTTTTCCCATAAGGGAAATTGGTTAATATAGTACTCATCAGCTTTTGTTCTAGCCTTCGACCTAGTGTAAGGTCCTCCATAGGGTGTGAGAGACATAGTGTTATCCAGGTTTTTTGACTAAAATAAGTGATATAAAGAAAACAAAAAAAGATAACCTTTCTAGGAGAGTTTGAGTTATCTTTGACAAGGGTAATCCTAGGGACATATTTTGACTTCTCTTGATCTTAAATACTTTGGTGATGCAACGTATGGATTCTGACTATTGCCTTAAATGGGACAAAAGTAGCTGATAGAGATTGATGAATTTTGAGATAACGGGATCAAGATAATCTAGTCTGAACTTTTGAACTAACAATGTTTAAACAATAGTCGTACTATCAAAGATAGATGATCTTTAATGTTTAGAGATTCACACAATATTCTTCATTGTTTCTTGGGATGTAGAAACTGATATTTCACATGAGATGGGGAATCTTTCCAAGGTTTTCAAGTAAAAAAAAAATGTGCAGATCTCTTGGTCAAGTGCGGCAAACTTCCATCGTTTGTGTAAAACTGTTAGGTCAATTATGGTAAATGATCACCAATTGTGGAAATAAAAGGATAAACTAAGGAAATAAAGGGGTTGATTGTGGTAAAAATCCATCAATTGTGGCAAGATGCAGGCAATTGCGACATAAGGAGACAGTCTGAAAAAAGATCTCAAATTTGATGAATCTGTCTAATAAAAAGTGATTTTCTTGAACAAGGGTTCTGATTGCAAAATAGGTTTATTGTTGACAGCCTAGACTTGAACACGTTGGACTCATTTTGACATTTTTTGATGTTGGTTTTGCATTTTTGGAAACTGATCACATAACAAGCACAATAGACAAATTATTTTCTAGCTCTAAACATGGGTTTGAAATAAGGACAAAGAGATTAATCTAGGTCAAATTGGGCTTCAAGATACAATATTATAGGCCCAATGCTTAGATGTTTGTTGAATCACACAAAAATCATCACACTACAAGGACACAAAGGTCCACTACGTAGGCACCCATGTTTTTGTCATTGCCAGATATTGTTGTCATGCTAGTGAAGGTCTCTTTCCCTAAGACAATATCTTAGAACACATATGTTGGGGATCTTGGCGGGAAATTTGGCAACCCCTTGCACTATAATAAGGTACTTGTTTGGAGGGGAAACGAGTAGGTCTCTATTTAATAAGGTTGTAGTAGGGTCTATGGAGTCTATCCAATCAGTTTGTACACGTGTGACTCACTTAAGAGCCTAGCTGATCATGTTGGCTACTTAGGGATATTCACCCGATCCATGCTATCATCAACACACCTCGCCCGAGCTTGGCTAGATATAAAATGGAGCTTTGGCTCATGTCTTGTTTTTATACTGAGCAAAAGGATTACCGCTTTAAGGTCGTTCTCCAAGTAAGAAGCGCATTCCTCAGATAGGCCTTTCTAAAAAAGTATAAAGGTTTTTAATTTAATAGATTTGTGCAAGTGCACCAAGAACTCAAGACACAAGGTTAATCGATTAAACCCCAAAATTTCAAGTGTGAACAAAGCTAATCACCCATACAAGCACAAGTGTTCAATTTTAAGCCCAAAGTAGATGATGATTTTCTTGTTTGATTTTAATGCACAAATTGAAAGGTTTTTTTGCCTTTGTTCAATTTTTAACTACCATGTCAATTTTAAGCACCAAATTTGGAAAAGTGAGGTTCAATATGTTTGCATGCAATGTTCTTTTTAAGCACTAAAAATACAAGTGAATGAATTTTAGGTTGCTTTGTTAGATTTTTTTCCATGCCACAAGCTGAAATGATGAGTTAGTACTAAAAAACCTTGCAATCAAAATGTATAAAATTGAGAAATGCTTTCCAAAACCCTTAATACTCACAGTTTCCCACTTTTCTTTATCCCTGGTGTTTTGATTCTGCACAAAAATTGAGAAAAAGTCATATTTTAGCAAAAACCAATGAATTTTAAGCAATTGAAAAATGATTCCTGTCGATTGTGGTAAATTTCTGGCAATTGCGGTAAAATTATGTCATTTGGTAAAGTTTTGTCAATTGTGGCAAAATACTCTTAGCTACAGCAATATTCTGGTGATTGTTGAAAATATCAGTCAATTGCGAAACTATAATCTCCATTGTGGCAATATGCTATCGATTGTGAAACAAATCGGTCAATTGCAGCAATGTACCATAAAAAGAGAAATTAAAGAATGACATAAATGATTGTGAAACCCTCAAATCAATTCTAGCATTAAACCAATCGATTGCGGCAGATTTTCATCAATTGTGGCAAAATACCACCAATTGTGAAATTACAATGATATCAAAAACTTAACAAAAAAGAGAATCTGTGGTCGTACGACCGAGGCCAGAAAATCATGTTTGTCATCTTCAAGCGATTCTTGGGTTGTTTGATTCACGTTGGGTTCACCAAAATGTATAGGTTGTATTATGTACGCTCAATAATGAGGGTTAGTAGCACCGATTTGCAATGGGGAAATCAATCACTTACTAAGAACGAACCTACGAATAATAAAATGACAAGAAATCAAGGAGGAATACAAATGAATGCAAACCAACAAAGCTTGAATCTTCTATTGCCTCTCTCTACTCCTGAAACAATGTGTGTGTGGTGCTCAGTATTGGTATTGGCAGCATCTATGACTTGGGAGTGTCGAGAAATGATATTGATTTTGATCACAAGAATGCTTTGAATGCCCCTAGCAAGAATCCTACAAAGTAAGGGCGCACAAAAGCTTGAAATCCTCGATCCTTCAAATGGTTGTGAAGGGTTGATTATATATAATATGGAAATTATATGAACGTTTGAGATCAATCCCATAGATTAAAGGATGAACGGTTGAGATCATAGTGAACTAGAGAAGGCATCAGTAAACTCCATCTCTTGAACTTGGAGAGAGGAGATAAAGTTTGGTTAACTAAATAGCTGATTATAAGTTACCTTTTGAACTGAAGAGGTAATTTGGAGTTACCTTTTTGAACTAAAGAGGTAGGTGGAGTAATTTATGCAATCAAAGATCTGGTCAAGAGTTCTCTTTTTTGAACTAAAGAAAGGATTTAATTAAATATTTAATTCACTTTTGTAATTTAAGTATTCAACATGTGAGCTAATTGAATTCTTTTTGAATTATTGAATGAAATTAAATTAATTCAATGAAATTAATTTAATTAGAAGAAATAATTTTTAGTTTAAATATTAAACTTTAAACTTTAGGAAATTGAATTCAATGAATTAATGAAGATTAATCAATTAAGGTTAATTGATTAATAAAATTGATTATTTAATTAATTGTAGGAATATGATTAGATGATTTGGGGAATGAAATTAGAAGAAAGTAGATGATTAATTAATGATTTAAAAAACCATTAATTTTTATTTATTTTTAAAAGGTGGCAGTGCCACTTGATATATTATTATTATTATTATTATAAAACTAGTTCAAAGAGCTCCTGGAGAAAAGAACTAGAAAGAAAAACTTCAATCATTTCTCAAATACAAATGAGAGTTAAGAAGCTATAAGTACCCCTGCTAGCCAAGGCTAGTTACATTTAGAAATAAAATAACCCCTTCTACGAAAGCCTAATCCTAACTATTACATAGGCCCGTGGGCATTACAAAAGCCCATAGGCAAAAACCACAGGATCCAAATCTGCATAAATCTAACAAGTAAATAAGCCCTTAGGCATTACAAAAGAGCATAGGAAAAGTACCCCTGAACCATATTTGAGATATATACACAACAAAAACCATGATCAAAAAATTATCACAAAAATGTTGAGTGCTCAGAGAAAATTGCTTCCCATCGAGATTCCAGCATGGTAGCAAGCCTGCAATAGACAAAAAAACAAGAGAATATAATACCTACAACAATAGTAAAAACTTTGGCCATCCATAAAGAATGGAGCAGTGTCACCACCTGAACCAAGATTCAAATTGAGGTCCGGGATGGATTGATCAACCAACGAAGTGACTTGTGAGGGAGCATCATAAGGTTGAACAGAAGGGGAGGGATCTTGCTCAAGGAGGTCGAGGAGGGCAAACACTACCTGATGCACGCTAGTCACACACTCCTTAGTGAGAGAGCCATTAAATTGTTGCAAGATAGCTTTAATAGGCCTAAAGGACTGTTGCTCTAAAGCTTTTTAATGCTTTCAAGAACCATGTAAACCCCAAGATGATTGAGGGTTGAGTGGTGATGAAAGAGACCACCAATAAGAGCTGCACCTCCCTACAGGTCATACTTCTGCAATGCCCTGCCAATTTTATTCCCACCGAGTAGCTTTGGTTTCACATAGAATGAGGCTATCAATTCCAAATGGAAAGGGGATTGCAGAAGGTGACAAGCATTTGACAGGAAAATTGACAGAATTTGAGAGGGATAGATGATGTGCTTTCCAAAAGGGAAGAGGATATCATGACTGATAATTCTCTTAATACCACGTCGAATGTGAGGCCGTTCACAGAAGAAAACTATTGCCAACATATCATCCTTAATGCAACCAACAAACAGCTTCTCCCACTCTTCCACATCAAGAAAGATTTTGTAATTGCACGGATAATAATCCATGTGTAGAGAAGAGCAGGATGAACAAGTATCTACCCGAGTACTAATACCCACCACAGAACTAGGATGCCCAGACATTCTAAGGAAACCCATAAACACAGACTAACTATAATGGAAGAAGGTAGTGACAGCAACCACTAATAGAATGGTCAATTATATAGAAGGGAAAGCAGACATAAAAAAATGGGATTCAAAGTTAGAATGTCTAGAAGGAATAAAATAGTAAACAAAAAATGAACACCATACTGAAGAATATAAGGACAACATGATGCCACAGATAAATGTGCAATTAAGCACAAGATATGAGATCCCATCAAAATCTAAAAGGATAGCCAGGGAGTAAATGATCAAATCATAAACAACGAACGAAACTTGCCACATGTCTGTATAAAATTTCCAACTCAGATCAAACATGAAGGGAAGAAAATAGAGCCATCAAATCAAGAACTGCGAAGATAGGAGAACAAAAACCTCACACGAACCCAAGAATCCTAGCTGATGTAATACAGAGAAATGACAAGATATCGGACAGGATCACAATGAATCATAATAAAATGTGGAACCAATTTGCATATGTCATAATGTTGAGGTACAAGTCTAACCATAAGCCAATTCAATTTAAACATGTGAAATATGCTTGGTAGGATTTAGAAAAATAACTTGGCATAACATCATATGAAATCAATCATCAATTTACATATGAAAATATGGGGAAGTACTGATCTAACCACAACCCAAGACATATCATAAATAATACTATTGGTTGAGATTAGAAAAATATATGAACATCAAAACCTACACAAATCAATATATAACACCTTAACACAATTCATCATGAATAATCGAGAGTAGGGAAGGGAAATTATCAAGAGAACAACCCGAAGAAGAGGTGTCTAGATGGACTTTGTCACACCCCAAATTTGCTAAATAGTCTGTAAGAACATTACCTTCTCTAAGGGTATGAGAGATAGTGAACTTATGCAGAGAATCAATGAAGCTCCAGACCTATTCTGATTTAATTAAGATGCCAATTATCAATGCACTTCTTAACACATGCATTAATGATAACAGAGGAATCACCTTCAATATGAAGGCATGAAATTGATAATTTTTTAGCCAACACTAATCCTTCTAGGAGCGCAATTGCCTCTGCCATGTTATTTGTATTATCAAGAATAGGGGAAGCCTTCAAAGCCAAAACTTTCCCTAAGTGATCTCTTAAACAAATTCCAACTCTTGCATCACCAGGAATACCACGAGAGAAACCATCAAAGTTTAACTTAATGAAAGGGGATTGAGGAGGCTTCCATTTGATTAAAGACCTATCGATGGGAACTTTCCTAATACGAGAAAAGATAGGGGAAGAAGGGAGAGATAGAAATTTCCAAGATTGTAAGATTTGACTATCCCAAGAAGAGAAAATGGCATTGGGGTTAAAATGAGAAGTGACAATATTATTAACCTGTTTAGATATATGCCTCTCAATGGTAGAAAGGACTAAGGAGAGATCAGAAGCTATTTTTTGAAAGATCCTTTTATTTCTCTCCCACCAAATTGACTAGATGATAGTGGATGAGATAATAATCCATAAACATGCAAACAAGGAATTAGAGAACAACACCATCCAAGATTGGAAGATTTCCCATAAAGAAGAAGATAGTGGAAAAGACACGGGCAACTTATTCATGATAAAATCCCAACATTTAGATGCAAATCTACAAAGGATAAATAGATGATCCATAGATTCCACACCTTCACCACATAAAACACAATTGAATGGAATAAAAAATTTCAATCTAACCAATCTATCACTAGTTAGTATTCTATTTTGAAGAGCTAGCCAGGAGAAAACCCCTGCTTTAGGTAGAATGGTTTTATTCCAACATAAAAGGAATGCCCGGTGAGAACTATTATGACTATTCATGTGTTGGATATCAACATGTCCCTCCTTAACCAAATACATTCTTTTCTTAGAAGGAAACCACAGAAATCTATCATAATTTTTAGATGAAAAAACTACTCTAGTAAAAAGGATAGATTTGAATTCCCTAACATGATCAGGAGATAACAGAAGAGATGAGGGAGCTTTCCAAGTTGCCTTATGAGAAAGAATATCCACATGATCTACATAGTTCACCAACTTGTCACTCCAAAATTGGATGAAGATGTTCATTACCTCTGTAAGAGAGTTTATAGAAGACAAGGGGGGGAAGCCATTCCAAGAATCTTCCCAAAATGACACATGATCCCCACAATGAAATTTCCAGGATAGAAATTTAACTACAACCTCCCGCGATGAGATCATAAAATTCCACGTAGGAGACCCTAAAGGAGGATTAGAAATGGAAAAGATTCTACTCAGATTAGGGGAATCTAAATACTTAGCTTGCATAATCTTACACTAGAGAGAATGGGTTTTTGAGTACATGCTCCAAATCAACTTACCTCCAAAAGCTTTATTTCTAACTGCTAAGTTATGAATCCCAGCACCCCCTTCTGATTTATCCATGGAGAATGTCTATAGCGAGACAAGAGGAATATTTTTTTCATTAGTCATATTAGTTGTCTAGTGGAAGGCATGAATAATCTTCTCTATGTGGGCAATAATTGATTTGGGAGCTTGGAGGACTGAAATGTAATAGTTAGGAATGGTTGAGAGAACTATTATGATTAACAGGATCCCACCAGACAGTGACAACAAACGGGATTTCCAAGAAGTGATCTTGTTCTTTAGTCTATTAATGACAGAGTCCCAGTAGGAAGGGTTGACTTGACCTAAAAAAAATGGAATCCCAATGTAAGTGGGGGGCAGGGTATCCAAAGAAAAATCAAGGATGTTTGCAATTCTCTGTTGGGTGGGACCTAGAGTAAAAAACATATAGAGTTTGGACTTACTAAGGTTAATGACTTGTCTAGAACTAGCAGAGTAAAGGTTAAGAACATTTTTAATACACTTTGCCTCTTGAATTGTAGAACTACCAAATAACAAAGTATCATCAGCAAAGAAGTTATGAGAAACAATCATATCTGTCCTAGGAATATTAACACCTTTCCAATCTAAAAGAAGGATGTGCTTCTGGATAGTATGACTCAATGCTTCTGCCAAAGTAATAAATAAGAAAGGTGAAATAGGGTCCCCTTGGCGAACTCCCTGAGAAGCCCAAAAAAACCCTAAAGAGACACCATTAATTATAACACAAAAGGAAGCCCCAGACAGACAATTTGTATTCCATTTACACCAAAAATAATAAAATCCAAATTTCTTAAGGATTTTTAAAAGAAAGGACCAATGAACCTTATCATAATCTATCATAATGTCTAACTTTACCACAAAAGATGGGATTTGATGTGACTCAATAGAATGGAGAACTTCTAGAGCAACTATAGAACCATCAGAAGTTTCCCTACCTGGGAAAAATCCACCCTATTAAGGAGAAATAATCTTAGGGATCAATGGTTTGAGCCTTAAATAAATTTCTTTGGTAATAATCTTGTAGATTACATTACAAAGAGAAATAGGCCGAAAGTCCACAAATGTCTGAGGCATTTTGGATTTAGGAATTAAGATGATATTAGTAGTATTGAAATTTTTTAGACTAAAATCTCTCTTACTAGATTCTTCTAATAAAAGGAGGAGATCAAAATTGATGACATCCCAGCATTTTTGATAGAAAATAATAGTGAAACCATCGGGACTAGGAGATTTATCTGGCGCCATAGAAAAGACTACAGAATGGAGCTCCTCAATACTAAAATGCCTCATTAGAGAATCATTATTAGATTCAGAGATAATGAGCTGAATAGCTTGCAGAATTATATCCATAGAAGGTAAATCTTCTAATGGAAGATCTGAAGGAGCAAGGAGGTTTGTGAAAAAAGAGACCCCTTCATCAGCAATTTTTTGTTGTGAAGACAGTAAAGAGCCAGTTATAGCATCCTTAATAGAGAAAATAGAAGAGGAAGCTTTCTTAATTTTTGTAGAGGCATGAAAGAATTTTGTGTTCTTGTCTCCCTCTTTCAACCAAAGTTTGTGAGATTTTTGTCTACAATACATTTATTCTCTAGTACAGAGGGTATCCCAATAGACCTGAAGCTCTTTCTATTTAACAATAGAGGCTAAATCCAACCCAAATTTGGCAATGTGCTCTGAAATCTCACCAAGTTCACCTTCTACCCTACTTTAAAAACCATTAATTAATAGATGAAAATTACTATTTTTCAATGTAAGGTCGCAATTATGTCCATTTTAGGGTGTCTACAGCTAGTAAAATAGAGATATGTGTGTATGCTCATGAATCTAAAGTATATATAAACTTATATGAGATAAAATGTGTAAGTGTAATTTAGAGATCTATCCTAGCATGATAGATTAAAGCCCTATATTAATATGCAATCAAATGTGATTGAAAGTGTGTAAATTAATCTAGATCTGAAGCTCAAATGCATAGATAAGATGATAAAAAGAAACCATACCCAATTCAAAGAGATAGAGTACAAGCTAATCAACAGGCGGTTATCCCCTAGTCATCTTCATAATCCTTTGAAAGCTTCATGTTGATGTTGATGTGATTTAATCCTTGATGTACAAAGATAACCTTTAGATCTTGATACTTTCTCATTTTTCCTTGATTTTCATATCTTTACTTCATGGGATATCTTCAAATTATGGAACCAACCTTGATATTTCCTTCAAATTACCAAAATTAAGTAAGATACTTCCTTTTATACTAAACCATGTGATAAACTCAAAGGAAGCCAACATGAATGTAGGAATCTCGCTAATTCAATGAGATGAACCCTTAAATTCAAATTCAAATGAAACATTTGGGAAGAGGATGCCCTGGGTATCCTCTTCTAACTAATCAACCTTGAGATCAGAATCATAGGTCCCAGCTAACAAAAGGATGCCAAATTCCAAAGCACAGTTAATTACGGAGTTGGGACAAAATACAAAGACTGCAAATGGTAACACTAGGCCCATGTGTTTAAATAAATGATTGATTTGGTGGAATAATAAAGGATCACACCTAGAAACATTGGCTCACATGGTTTTTTAATGAAATTAAATTAATAAAGAACCCATATTTTAATTAGGTGTTCATTAAGCGCAACATAAAGTCCTATTATGCATTCTAAAATAAAAACACACTAAGGTGGGTGCTAAAAACTCATGAAATTGTATACACCTATAAGGTTCTTACAATTTATGATGGTACATTTAGCCCCCACTTTAGCAGTATATGACACTACATGCATACGCAAGCTAAAGTACAAAAAAATAGAAAAATGAAAAAGGATATTTAAAAGTCGTTGAATGAAGCCCCCATCATGGAAATACCTACAATAAAATGTTAGAAAGAAAATTTTTCCAAACCACTTTATTATTTTAAAACCATAAACCACCTAAGGCTTACTAAGAATGATAATTTTTGCTTGTATTCATATCCCCCCTGCTTTGGCTTACTAATCAGGAAGGTAAAATATGGTATCATATTTACCGTCTCAAAATGTGAAAAAAAACTTGTAGACAAATGATTATTAATGAGGCTTAGAATGAAACCTAAACTACTCATAGAGTATTTGGAAAGATAGGGAGTTGGATCACAATCTCAGGGCAATAAATAATATCAGGGCTCTCTAGCTCAAGATATGAATGATTTAGCAAAAAAGAGTAAATGAAATAAAATAAAATAAAATTCACTTAAATTTTAGAAAACTTCCTCATAAATAGTTCTTACCTTCACTATTCGAAATTTCATTTTCATATTTTTTCTTTTTGTTGTAGTGAAAATTTTAAGAAGATTTTGAGGAAGTTACCAGTTGTTTTGATGGGGATAGAGAATCTAGAGTAGGAAGTCAAGAATGGGACACCACAGGTAAGGTAGGTCATTTGATCACTACTTTGACTTTTTTCTACTTTTAACTTTATGTCTCATGGTACCCTAGGCTATATGTGTATCAATACAAGTCCAAGCGACAATTTCCCTAGGAGGTGACTTGTTCCCTCCTGGGTGACTTGTATATTTCTTGGCAACCTGTGTTAGACTTGAGATCAGATTACTGAGAGGGGGTGAATCGGTAATCTACCAAATAAACTAACTTTAATAACCATTCACAAGATTAACCTTAATAGAAACAAATGAAAAGCATGAACATCTAAGATCAACCACAAATTTGACACACAGATTTATCTCATAGAAACCCAAACAGGGAAAAATCCACAGTGGGGATTAGGACCCACTAAAATGATATACTCTTCTAAAGTACGCCTTGTGAGGAGCTTAACCCTGTTAGAAGTTTACAAAAAGACTATTAGGTGCTACTCAGTTAAGGGACTTACCTTAGGAATATTAGATCCTTTACCCTGTTAAGAGTAGCCTTGTTAGAGGACATAAAACACAAGGTAATGTGTCACCTTATTAGAGGATTTACAATAAAGATCTGTTAGGATCTACCCTGTTAAGAGATTTCAAATATTATAAATGTTAGGGAACAACAGCAACAATGATCTACAAAATAGCACTACCTCTGCTTGATCAGATCCTCTAAAGCACACAATATCTTCTAAGCATAGTTAACTCTTCCCTGGCTTGATCACAACATGCACCTTACACTGCACTTTCTCAACACACGATCAACAACTTTTGCATACAACTTCAACTATTATATACTGAACTTTTAAGTCCACCACCTTGATCAAACCCTAAAATTAATTTAAAAAACATCTCACACAAATATAATGCACCAAATGAAAAAATTAAATACATAAAACTTATTTCCAAGACCGTGTCGGCTTACACAATGATTTACATATGAAATTGAGCCAAAGAGTCAAACACATTTTGACCATACACAAACTTCCTCTAGAATCTTCTCCATAAGATAACATCGATCAATGTGATCCTAGATCATCACCTCCAACCATGAATACATGCCACCAAATCATAACTCATCCATCATTAATCATTTTCATGTCGATACCGATCACCGATATAAGATTTGTCATCAATAGCTCAAGAACACAAACACTTAACATGTTGAATAACACCACCTCTTCTCACCAATCTCTTATCCTTCCCATTGGTCACTCAACATAGTTGTGATTGCAACTATAGCATATGAATACTGTTGACCACCATATCCTGTGACCGCGCCACAAGATTCATCAGATATTTGACAATACATTCAAATCATTTATCTCCTTTCATTAATTGTTCTTGTAGTTGTATTTTTATACTCCATTCAATTACAAATCTCACATAAACTTACTTTAGTAGTAGTGGTCATGCATTTGACATCCACAAACATACCTAAGTATCCCCTAAAGATAGAAACCGTTGAAAGTCACTGAAACTCATCATTCATCACAAATATGCTAGACAACATACTGAGAACACAGTCAATAGTTTGCATCAATGACAATATAATATCTGATCATCCTGTAGTCAAATCACTATGACATCACCAAAACACACTTACCGTCATTGCATTAGATATGCCAACAATCTCCCCCTTTGGCCTTGGTGGCAACACTTTATGCTTCACCAATGATGGAAACACTCTCCCAACACTCTCTTGATCAATAGAATACATCAACATATTCAACATGAAATATTAAGGATAAAGTAAATGTTTCCACTTCTATCTTTGACCTGTTCTACAATTACTCCCCCTTACACTAAACTTCACTCTTTTTCATACACACACACATTCACATATTCACATCTTTACATCATCTTCATACATCTTCTCCCCCTTTGGAAAAAATTCCAAAGATGCCAAATACTCATGATATCTTCTCTGCAGTACCTTACTAACCAAAGAACATCACTTCATAGACTAATCCCCCTAAGGAGTAGCCTCACAACATCAATCCACACATAAATATATTCAATGAATACATTGGGATTGATGCAACTGAATCTTCTTTTAATTAAGATAAAATAGGGGAATGGCCCCTAGCCTACCTCTTAGATACTCAAAAGTATCCTTAGGTAGTGGTTTAGTAAAAATATCACCAACGTGCTCCTTAGTTGACACATACTCCAACCTTACTTCCTTTTCTTGTACCTATTCTCTAATAAAATGATATTTGATAGCTATATTCTTAGTCTTAGAGTGCATCACCAGGTTTTTTGAAATAATAATCACACTTTTATTGCCATAATAGATAACAACTGATTCAGTTTCCTTCTCTTGTATTCCTTCCAGAATCTTCTTAACCCATACTATCTGAGTACAATTAATTACAACAGCAACATATTCAGCTTCAACTGTTGATTGTGATATACAATTTTGCTTCTTACTTATCCAGGATACAAGCCTCTCTTAGAGAAAGAATGCACCTCCACTTGTGCTCTTTCGATCATCAACATTACCTGCCCAATCAGCATCAATAAACACATTCAAAGAAAATTTACCTTTATGTCCATACCAAAGACCATAATCTTTATTCCCCTTAAGATATCTAAGATTCTCTTCACTACAACCATATGAGATTCCTAAGGATTAGAACAAAATATAACTACTAATCAAATTGTTTATGCTATATCCGATCTACTATGTACAACATATTGTAGCTTACCAATCATGGACCTGTAAAGTGTCTCATTCACTTCTTTAGAATCATCTTCATTTGACAGTTTGCAAATGGTTACCATAGGGGTACCAACTGGTTTTGAGTCCTCTAGTCCAAAATTCTTTAGTATTTCTCTTACATACTTGGACTGTCTTATGTAGATACAATATGTCATCTGTTGAACTTTCAATCCAATCAATAATTTGATTTCACCAATCATAGACATCTTGAATTCTTTCCTCGTCTCATTTGCAAATGATCTTCTCAACTCTTCATTGCCACCAAAAATGATATCATCTACAAATATCTTTGCAATTAGTAATCTATCATCTTTCTTAGTCTTCACATACACATTGTTGGTTTCACTTGTTCTAAAAAAACCAATTTGAATCAAATATGAGGGCAACCTCTCATACCATACTCTTGGTTCTTGTTTCAATCCATACACAGCTTTTTGTAATCTACACACCATACTCCTAACTTTAAAATTAGCAAATCCTTTAGATTTTTCAATGTATGCCTCTTCTTCCAAAATACCATTAAGAAAAGTTGACTTACCATCCATTTGATATACCTTCAAACCTTTGTAGGTATAATATGCAAGCAATATCCAAACACCTTCAATTCTTTCCACAGGTGAAAATGTTTCACCATAGTCCAGGCCTTCCTCTTGTGCATATCCTTTTTACACCAGTCTTGCCTTGTTTCTTACTACTTCACCAGTCTCATTCATCTTATTTTTGAAAATCCACAAATCACATTCTTGTCCACCAATCTGGGCACTAATGTCCAGGTTTTGTTTCTCTCAATCTATTCCAATTCTTCTTCTATAGCTTTCACCAAATCTTCATCTTTTAATGCTTCTTTCACTATTTTGGACTCAAATTCAAATAAAAAACATGTGCATTCTCTTTCCTTTCTTATAGTTAACACACCTACATTTTTGTCACCAATAATTTGATCAGGTGAGTGATTCAATTTTACATACTTCGGCAATATCGATTCGGTTCTAAGATTTTATTCAACTATTTGTATTTGTTCATGTTCATTGACCTATCTCTTTATCGGTTATTCTGTAGTGTCCTCATCCACTTATTACAAATAAACAAACCCATGATAGTCTTCAGGTTCTTTCTTGTTGGATTTATCATTCTTAGAAAATTCATCTATTCTTACACTAGCACTTTCCACTATCATATTTGTTCTTTTGTTCAAACACTTGTAAGATTTTATCTTAGAGGAATATCCTAAGAATATCCCCTCATCACTTCTTGTATCAAACTTTCTAGAGTTTTCACCTCTTTTAATGTAACATCTACTCCAAAATATTTTGATATTATTAACAAATGGTGTTCTACCATACCAGAACTCATAGGGAGTTTTGTTTGTACCTTTCTTTAGCTGAACTTTGTTCAAAGTGTAAACGGTGGTGCTCACCGCTTCTCTCCAATATGTTTGAGAAACACCTCTCTAAATCATTAATTTCCTAGCACAATCAATGATTGATCTATTTCTTCTTTAGCGATACCATTCTACTGAGGTGTTCTAGGTGCAGACATCTATCTTTGAATTCCTTGTTCTTCACAATAAGTAGTAAACTCATGTGAAGTAAACTCACCTCCTCTGTCAGATCTAAGACATTTCATATTCTTACTAGTCTCCTTCTCCACTCTAGATTTATAGATCTTAAACATGTGAAAAGCTTCAGATTTGTCCTTTAAAAAGATAACCAACATCATTCTAGAAAAATCATCCAAAAATAACATAAAGTATCTATCACCATATAACTCCTAGTTCTCATTAGACCACATAGATCGGTATGAACTAGATCTAAGATATTTTTAGAAGAATAATTTTTACTCATGAAACTAGAACTAGTTAACTTTCCAAGATGACATTCTTTGCACATTACATTGTCTAGTTTCACTAGGTTGTGAAAACCTCTCACTAACTTTATCTTACTAACTTTGATCAAGTTATCAAAATTTACATGATAGAACCTCTTATGCCACAATCAAAAATCTTCAACCTTAGCAATCAGACAACTCTTAGTAGTAGAATTTAGATGGAAAATTTTACCTCTAGTTTGTTCATCAGTATCATTCAGTTCTCCTGATTTCCCAATATGCACATACCTCCATTGAAATCCAATCTTGAACCTTTGTTATTTAACTGAGAAACGCTTAAAAAAATTTATCTTTAATCATCAACCTAGTAAACATCATCACAAATAGTTTTATCATTCAAAGAAATGGATCCTTTACCTTCCACTAAACAAGGAGCATAATTTCTAAACCTTATCGAGCCTCCATCACATTCCTCCAACTTGATGAACTTTCTTTTATCACTGGTCATGTGATGAGTGCACCCACTGTCAATAATCCATTTATTATTGTGATTCATGTTAGAAACAAAAGATCTATCACCTTCTTCTAAGGATCTTCCTTAACTATAACAAACATAATTTCTTCTTCATCTCTTCCATCAGGTTCCTCATCGGTCACACCTTCCTCAGCTAGATAGTTGGCTTTCTTGTTCTTATCCTTGAATCTTCTTGGATTTTCCTTCTTGTCACTTTCAGGGCATCTAGAGGCAATATGACCAATTTTGTTACATGCAAAGCACTTCAATGGAAACTTACCCTTGTATTTACCTTTCCCTCTAGGCAACCTTCTAGCAATCAGGGCTTCCAAATCCTCATGATCTCTTTCTTCAAATAAGATAGATTCATAGTAATTAGAGTGACATACTGAAGAACTGTTAGATATCTCCTTTCCTTTCCTAGATGGTGAAAGAGTCAATGATGACTTGAAAGAAGCTTCAACTTTAGGCATGTTATTATCATAATTACTTAACTCAAATGCAGTTAATTTCCCTATTAATGCATCTAATGTAACAGTAAAAGTTCCTAAAGATTTGAGCCCTTGAATAGTTGAAACCCTAATGGAATACTAAGGTAATAAAGTTCTTAACATTTTTCTTACCACATCCTCCTTAGGAAGATTACCACCAACACCTCAGATAACAGCCACAACTTCCTTGATTATCTAACTATATAGCTCAATGTTCTCATTGTCTTGCATTCTCATCTCATCATACTTTCCTCTTAATTTGTCAACCTTTTCCTTCTACACATGTGGATCTCCATCATAGACATTTTTCAACTTCTCCCACATTTCATAATAAGTATCTAAGTCTTTAATATTAACATAGTCTGCATTTGAAATAGTACTTGCAATAGCTTCCATAATAGAAGTATGTTCATGCTTAACCTTCAACTGATCTAGAGTTAGGATTCCTGGTGGGACATTATACCTATTTTTCCCATGATCCCAACATAGATCACCCAAGCCCTTAACATAGAGCTTACTTTGATCGCACCATATTGAGTAGTTCTCTCTTGTGAATTTAGGACCCTCTTTTTGCATCATCTTGGATCTATACCTCAATTTGTTAAGCTTTACCACAATAGAGGACCAATTCTCTGATACCAATTGTTAGACCTAAGATCATATTACTGAGAGGGTGGTGAATCGGTAATCTACCAAATAAACCAACTTTACAATCACTTAAACTTTAATCACCATTCACAAGATTAACCTTAATAATAGTAAATGAAAAACATAAACATCCAAGATCAACCACAAATTTGACACAAAATTATCTCATGGAAACCCAAATAGGGAAAAAACCATGGTGGGGATTAGTACCCACTAAAATGATGTACTCTTCTGAAGTACGCCCTATGAGGAGCTTAACCTTGTTAGGATTTTACAACAAAATTGTTAGGTGCTACCCATTTAAGGGATTTACCTTAGACCTATTAGAACTTTTACCTTGTTAAGAGTAGCCTTGTTAGAGGAATTAAAACATAAGCTATTGTGTCACCTTGTTAGAGGATTTACAATAAAGATGTGTTAGGATCTACCCTATTAGGGGATTTCAACTGTTGTAACTGTTAGGAAACAACAACAATAATGATCTGCATAATAGCACTACCTCTACTTGATCAGATCCTCTAAAGCACATAGTCTCTTCTAAGCATACTTAACTCTATCCTAGCTTGATCAAAACATTCACCTTACACTGCACTTTATCAACACATGATCAACAACTTTTGCATACAACTTCAACCATTTTATACTAAGCTTTCAAGTCTGTTGTCTTGATCAAACCCTAAAATGAAGTTACAAATAATCCCACACAAATCCAACGCGCCAAACAATAAAATTAAATACACAGCATATTTCCAAGACCATGTCGGCCTACACAATGATTTACATATAAAATTGAGCTAAAGAGTCAAACATGTTTTGACCATACACAAACTTCCTTTAGAATCTTCTCCATAAGATAACATCGATTAATAAGATGCTAGATCATCACCTCTAATCATGAATACATGTTACCAGATCGTAACTCATTCATCATTAATCCTTGTTGCATCGATACCGATCACTGATACAAGATCTTACATCGGTATCTCAAGAACACAAACACTTAATCTGTTGAATAATGTTGTCTCTTCTCACTGGTCACTTATCCTTCCCACTGATTACTCAACGTATTTTTTATTGAAACTATATAATCTGAACATGTTGACCACTATATCTTGTGATCGTACCACAAGATTCATTAGAGATTTGAAAAGACATTCAAATCATCTATCACCTATCATTAATTGTTCTAGCATTTGTACTCCTATACTCCATTCAGTTACAAATCTCATATAAAATTACTTTAGTAGTAGTGGTCATGAATTTGACATCTAGAGACATACCTAAGTCTCCCCTAAAGATAGCAACCACTGAAAGTCACTAAAACTCATCATTCATCACAAATATGCTAGACAACATACTAAGAACACAGAGTCAATAGTTAACAACAATGACAATATAGTACATGATCATCCTGTAATAAAATCACTATGTCATCACCAAAATACACTTACCATCACTACATCAGATATGCCAACAATCTATTCCTAGAAAGGTGTCATGTTCCTTCCTAGATGACCTCTTCCTTTCTTGGGGACCTTTTCCCCAAAAAAGGTGTCTTATTCCTCTTTGGGCATGACCTATTTCTAGAGAGGTGACCTATTCCCAAAAAGGGTAGCATGTAGCACTTGGGGGTGTCAAGATTTTTGATGTATATATTATCTACTAATTTTGAACCATCATTTTGTGAATGCAAGAGCATTTAGAGATGAGAGAGAATGTGCGTAGCTTTGTGGGAAGATGTGAGATCTTGGTATCGAGAACCTAACCTTATTGAGGGATGCATGATTGTACAGGTATATCACTTACTTATTATGAGATATCATGATGTTATGTTGATGGTGCTTATGAAGCATTTTGATTTAGATACTTTCACCTTCAATCCTCTAACAGGGGAGATGACATCACCTTAGAGGACATGTATTGGATTCCAAGATTGTCTGTTTGAGGGAGGACAATGAGATTAGAAACATAGCTTAAAAAATGCACAAATTTGTGTAGATGATGCATACTGCTATCTTCAAAGGGAAATACATCATGATTGGTTAGACTACATATGCCTAAATTTACTTCGGTATGCCACTGAGGATATTTCATTGGTAAGAAAAGTGTTGATATATACTATTGTAGTGATAGTGACTCCAAATTATCGGGGCACAATATTTTCATCGTGCATCACCCATGTGATTTAGAGCATGGAGGAGGAATGTATTGTCTTCTCTTGAGGGAGGATCATGCTAGCACACTTGTATTATGAGCTTGAGAAATATGTCTTCTATGAACTAAAGAGCCTAGCTTAATGTACACTTCTATAGGTGTGGATGTTTGAGCATATTGCATATACATGAATAATAAGATATCCCATCAAGATTGTAGTGACATATCCAAGGGATTTTGGTCATCCATGTAGTGGTATATGGAAAAGAGGAGACTTTCTCTTTTGGAGAGTCATCATTGATCGGTTGCAGCCAACAAATATCACATGGAGGGCTTATAGGAACATGGAGAGATGACGAGAGACAACATGATATATGAGATGCATGCAATGTGACTATTTGTTAGAGGGTCAACATAGATACATGGTGTAGTCCCATTTTACATTGATAGAGTCAGGAGGCTATTTGATATCCCGAAGGTTGATTCAAGGGATGTGTCAATCTATACCCATGGGAATCGATAAAGAGCAAAGTCCAGGGTCTATCCTAGACCCACGATGGATGACATCAAGGATATAGATTTAGGATATGAGGACAAATGAGATGTATATGTACCATGGCATGTTGAGTATGGGCACACACAGGGAGTACATGAGATACCTAAGTTACCATGGAGTAGGTCTCATCTTCCTAGCAAAATACCACACAAGAGATCCTAGGCCATGAGTAAGACCATGATCATGGGCTGAGGAGAGTGATGTGGAGCATGATAAGGATGAGAGGGAGGAGAAGAATCTTGGATGAGAGGATCAAGAGGATGATCAGCCTGGGTTAGAGGATTAGGAGGGACCCATTAGAGGTATCTAGAGAAAAGATGAGGATGAGGATGAGGAGGAGGAGGAGAAGGTAAATAGTTATCCCTTGAGGATACATCCATGGAGATCCATTCCAGAGCATCCACCCATCAGGGGAATACACATATGCAAGTGCAGCAAGAGTTGCATGTTGATTCCCTCAGCTTCATCCCATAGTGTGACACCACTGACCCTAGTGGTTATTAGTCTTAGATGGAAATAGGGTGATCTCAGTAGGAAATTTTGATATATGTTTTAATTTATGCACATGCTTTATGATATACACATGATGATAATATTGATGTTGTTATGTTTTGATATCTTGTAGTGAGGTCTTATGGATGGCATGACTTTGTTGGTCATGTACTAAGAGACATGGCCACATACACACACACACACATCTCATCATCACAGGTTGTACATGTACAAAGTGAGACATAGGGAGGCACATGGATTTATTCTACCCAATAAAAGTGGAGTTATAAATAGAAAAGGGTGATCGAGAGAGACTTCAGCGTAAGATTGACAGACTACAATGTGAGTTAGTTGAGGCTAGATAAGATTCATTAGAGATGAAAAGAGTTATGTGAGGACTTCAGATGCAGAGATCATATAGGAGCCATTCATGATCCATGACATCTCATAGGAATTCCTCCATCCCATAACCTTCTCCATGTTGTGGGCCAGAGGACTGTAGAAGTCACCCTCCTATGGCTGAGAGCTAATGTATATGTTTATTGTTTAGACAGACCACATTTTGGACAGTGGTGACTATGTTGTTTATCAGTGTGTGTGTGTGTGTGTTTGTGTGTGTGTGTGTGTGTGTGTGTGTGTGTGTGTGTGTGTGTGTGTGTGTTTGAATACACTACTCCTAGGAGAAGATTTGGCATGATTATTATTATCTATTGTGGGGCTGTTCATTTTTTGCATCATTGTCAGGGATGGTGTCAAGAAGAGGACCTTATTGAGTCATTTTTTTTAGATAGTTTCATATTTTATAGATAGTAGTTTGTAGTCCTGAACTTTCTTCATAAGTTTACATAATCACTTGCATGCATCAAAGAGGAAGAAGATGAGATGTCCATGGTAGTTTCCTCCCAAGAGAACCTGTTAATCTGAATGAAGAATTTGAAGAAGTTGAATTACCTTTTGTCAACGCAAGTCCTGAATTTCCTGCAGCATCTTCATCTGAAGAAGACCCTTTTGATTTAGTTGACCTTCAACCTTTTGCTGAAATTTTGGATAGTTTTCTTCACAATCCCACCCCAAGTGCACCTATTGTTCATAATCCTTTGGCTAATATTAATTCCCAGCATAAACATCATTTCCAAGTACCTCCAGTAATGGCACACCCTACCTTTCCATTTCCTCTTCCTAGCCTTATCAATAATGCTAACCTCAAAAACATACCCACTACTACACTTACAAAGTTCTATGGCCTAATAACTGAAGACCCTGACACCTTTCTTTTTGAGTTTGACATTCTTTGTCAAAGCTTTGACTACAACACTGATGGTCACAAACTCAATTTATTTCCAGCAACATTAAAGGAGTAATCTCTAAGATGGTTTATGGGATTAGGGGTTGATGCAACAACCAATTGGAATGAGATGCAGACTCTATTTTTGCAAAAGTATAAAGAGTATTGTAAAGGGGGTGACTTGAGAGGGGATGACATTTTTTGAATGTCAAGAAAGGAAGATGAAACTCTGGAAGATTACATTTCATGCTTCTAGTACAACTTGTAGAAGAATCCACAACATGTGTTGGAGGAGGATTCACAAAAACTCATTTTCTTGAGGGGAGTAAATGACAACTTCCTTGAAGCACTGGACCTTATGGCTGGAGGAGATATATCTCAAACTTTATGGGATGATCTTAAGAAAATCTGCCTCAACTATTCAAGATCAACCATAAAGAAGGGTGGGGGATTTTGAACCACACTTGCTAAAGGAAATAGCTCAGGCATTTCTAAGATGGAAATCTCAAACCTACTGTCAGATTTAAAAAATATATTATCAATGATGTTGCTACACACCTGGATACAATGCATGCAAAAAATAAGCATGCAGATGTTGAGGCACAACTAGCTGAATACTGCCCTCATTGTTGATAGCAAAAGAAGGATTATAGGTGCAAGTTGGTGGCAAGTTTGGAGAACCAGCACATTCCTACTTAGTACACAAAAATAGAAGGAGAGGATGAGAAATTTTTTTTTTTTCTCAACGTCGACCATGTGCCTCAAGACAAGGTATGCCTCAGGACCCTTTTCAATTTTCTAATCCTTATAATAACCAATGGCAGAACCAGAATTTTCAAAATCCTTCTAAGTACTCCCAACCTACTTGGAACAATGCCTTGCCTAGTACTCAGCACAACCAGTGGTTTAACCCACAAAAAACCCAATTTCCATAGCCTCAAAATCAATGGCAGCCACCACGGGGGATTTGGAAACCATATAACCAGTGGAGAGGACTGCAACAATAGCCTAATCAAAATCTTGTTTTTCAACCCTTACCACCCCCAGTATCTCAACCTACAATCATGCAACCTCCTGTATCTACAAGTCCTCCTCCAAGGCCCACACAATTACCTACTTAGCACAACCTAATCCTAACAACAAGCAACAATAGCCACTAATGTAAGCTACTGATGCTCAAAAGTACCCTACCTATGCATTAGAAATAACTGATATTCACTTGAGATCTGGTACTACCCTACCTACACCAGAACCTCCTATTATAATGGAAGTTCCAGACCTTCCTGCAGTGTTAGCACCACTTCCAGAAGCTACTTTGCCAAATACAGTCCAACCAACTAATATATCAAGTCAAACTGATGTTCACACCTCAGTTAGTCCTCTATTTCCTCAAAGGCTTAGGATGAACAAACTGATACCCCGAGAAGAAACACCATTTGATATCCTTGACCAATTGAAAAGCATGCATATCCAGATTCCACTATTTTAGGCTATTAAAGATGTTCCTCTCTATGGGAAAGCCATTAAAGAAGCCTATCTCCAAAATCTTGGATGAAATAAAAAGGATCCCCAAATAGTACATGTCATAGGTCAACTTGCAGATATTATGTTGGGAATGATAGTCATTCCAAAGTACTCTGACCCTGGAAGCCCAGTTGTTGATATTATAATTAATGGTCAGTCTGTGAAGAATGCTCTAATAGATTTGGGAGCTTCCATTAATGTTATGATTAAGGATACCATGCATAGTTTGAGTATAGAGGGATTACAGACCACTCCCATAGTCTTGCAACTTGCAGACAGTTCTACTGTCACCCCAGATGGCATAATAGAAGATATAGTACTTACATTGGATTCTTGGAAATATCCTGCTGACTTCCTAATATTATCACCCAAGGTAAATATTGCTAGTTATCTAGTTATCCTTGGATGACCTTAGTTAGCCATAGCTGATGCTAATATCAATTGCAGATCATGTAACATGACAATCTTAGATGGCCAAACAATTAAGAAGTTAGCATTATATCCTCCTGCCCAACCACAACCATATTTAAGTACTCCTATTTGGCCAGATTTGGGAGATGGGGAAGAAGAGATAAACTTTGTTTCTCAACTAATGATTTTACACAGGAAATCCTTCATGAAATTGCAAGAAGATGATGATGTGATTCAAAGTATCCTTACTATTGACTGTGTCATAGTAAAATATATTTTTGAAAGCTTTGTTCTACAGTTGTCTACATATGAAAACTGTGTTTTTCCAGTAGAACCTGATATTATCCATAAATTAATACCCTATGAGATATCTAAAAGCCATATATTTGAGGTACCAATGCTTGAGCTGACAACTAATGTGGAGCTCTCTCCTGGCCACAATATTCATGTTAACAATAAACTACCACCACAACAATTAGCATTGTTAACTCAACTCCTTTGAAAACATGAAAAAGATTTTTCTTGGGACTATGGAGACATGACATGATTGAACCAAAAACTCTATACACACAGAATTTACATCAATGAAGGCAGTCTACCACTCCACCAACCTCAGAGAAGAATTAACCCAGCCTTAAAGAGAAATTGCAAAGACTGAGCTGCAAAATTTGTTGGATGCTGGTTTTATTTATCCAACCTCAGACAGTAAATGAGTTTCAACTTTGGTAATAGTCCCTAAAAAGGGGGTAAATGGAGAATATGTGTAGATTATAGAGAAATGAATAATGCAACAAAGCAAGATCATTTTCCCTTGTCATTTATTGATCAAGTTCTAGATACCTTAGCTGGTAAAAAGTACTTCTCTTTTCTTGATGGATATAGCGGATACAATTAGATTAGAATTGCTCTAGAGGATCAATAAAAGACAACATTTACATGTCCTTGGAGAAAATATGCATATTTTGTGTTACCTTTTGGTTTATGTAATGCTCTAGCCACTTTCCAATGGGCTGTAATCAGCATTTTCGCTGATATCTCACATGACTGCATGGAAATATATATGGATGATTTCACCACATTTGGTGTTACTTTTGAAGAATCTTTGAAAAACTTGGAAAAAGTGTTGATCATATGTAAATAACACAATCTATCCCTGAACGGTGAAAAATGTTTCATGTTGATGCAATGAGTGGTGCTAGGACACTTCATCTCAAAAGCTGGCATACAAGTGGACCCTGCAAAAATTGAGGTAATTATTACATTTCCTACACCTACTAAGAAAAAAGATGTTAGACCTTTTTAGGACATGTTGGTTATTATAGATGCGTCATTAAAAATTTCAGTCAAATAGCTAGTCCACTATACACCTTGCTTACAAAAGAAGTTGAGTTTACATGGACACTAGCCTTTGAGGAATCTTTCATGCAGCTCAATTCCCTTCTTAAAATAGCACCACTACTTTGAGGGCCTGATTGGTCTTTACCATTCCATATACATACAGATTCTTTTGACTATTCAATGGGTGATGTCTTAGGCCAGAAATCTAATAACCTTGAAAATTCTATTTACTATATCAACAAAAGTTTACATGTGCCAGAGTTAAATTATATTGTCACTGAAAAAGAATTACTGGAAGTGGACTATGCTTTGAATAAATTCCATCATTATGTTATAGGATATCCAATCTTTGTTCATATTGACCATGCAACAATGAAATATCTTATGAACAAGCCTACCATTTCAGGCAGGCTAGCAAGATGGCTTTTGCTCTTACAAGAATTTGATATAGCAATAATTGACAAGCTAGGTAAATCAAATGTTGTAGTTGATTAGTTATCAAGAGTCCAGAATGATAACACTGATACCTATGTGATAGATGATACATTCCCTGATGAACATTTGTTCCATATTGTTTTCAAGAACCTATGGTATGTTGATATATCCAATTACCTTGCAGTTGACAAGATGTCTTCACATTTCACTCCTAAGGACAGAAAACTACTCATTGAGAAAAGTTTTCAATTTTCTTGGATTGATAATACATTGATCTATACTGATGAGAAGGTGTGTATGTGAAGATGAAACTTATGATATCCTACATCCTTGTCACGATGAGCCCTATGGAGGACACTTTGCAGCTAAGAGGGCAGAAATGAAAATATTAACAACTGGTTATTAATGGCCCACACTTCACAAAGATGCAGCCAATTATGCCAGGAAATGTGATAAATGCCAAAGGATGGGTCGTCCTACAAAATAAGATGAAATGTCTTTACATCCACAAGTGGTTGTCACACCATTTGATTAGAGCACTAATAGATTTGACCCTAAATTGTGACCAAATATTTCGACCAACTTGCAAAATGGTTTTGTTTGGTCGCAATATAAAAGTTAACTTTTCTTTTTTTTACTTTTATGCCCGTGTTGGTCGAAAT
>MU223090.1:517182-533927 GCA_018584345.1 Thuja plicata
GAGTGTGACTTTGGTTAACCTCACTCTCTCTTCTACCCAAGTTTCATTTGACTTCACCCTTGGAGAGTTAGGAAGTGGATTAGTTTAGGATTGGTTAGAGTTACCTCACCTTTGGGTTAAGCCTTTCCCTTTTTGGAGGTTTTCCTATTTAGGGAAGGATTTAGGATGAGTTGAGTGTTCACCCACTCTCTACCCTTAAAGACAGAATTCAGTTTGAAGGAGCTTTTGGAGAAGGAGCTTAGGAAGGATAGCTCAACACCATTCCTCTTCACACCTTAGCTTTGGATTAAGGTTGGATTTCTTTAAAGTTATTTATTTGTGTTTATGTGTTTTCTTGAGCTCAAGGACTCCATTAACGGATTCCTATGTGTTTTGAAGCTTTATTTTCAGTTTTAAAATTTAAATGTTTGTTTCTCAATGTCTTTATTTTGTGATTGATTGTGAATGGGTCTTCAAGGTACACTCACCCTTGGGAGGGTAGAGTAGCCTTGGAGGGGTAGATGGAAATGATTCTTGTTAGTTTAGAGTCTCCCATGTGTAGAGGGAAAAACTTGGGGTAACATGATACCCATGATGCCAAGAAGGACCTGAGGGTACCTAGGAGGCATAAGAAGGTTATTCAGGGCTGCATCTTGTGAAGATGGTCCTATTCAAGTCCATGCGAGGCTTGTGTGTGTTCTATGTTTATACTTGGCTTTCTCCTACAATGAGGTCTACCACTACCCCTATTTTAGGAAGGTCTCTTGGAGACCTATCCATTTGTTCATCCTTGTGTTGGGAAGCTTTCTAGAGTATGTTTTCTTTCCTGTTTGTTTGTCTGCTTGTCATGTTGCCTGTTTGTATCCCGTTCCTATTTGGATCCCCAAGCTTGGGGGTGGCCTTGTAAAGGCCTAGGTTGGGAGGTGAGCCTCCATGGTCAACCGTCTTAGTTGGTGTGCTGATCAGGCTTATAGCTTAAGGGACCTTTTAGGATAGCCCTGAAAGCTATTCCTCCCTTGTAACCTTTCTGGCTTCTTTTATTCCCTTGCACCATTTTGCATGCACATGTTACCCATGTGGTAGTACTTTTACCCCTTTTTAGTGCATTATTTAAAAAAATTTGATTGTGTGTTTTTGCCCAACTTTTGGGCATGACAAGTTGGTTATTTACACTGATACATTTTTCTGATTCTGTCTACACCTGCAAATATGAAAATGTGCGTGTGGGTGGCTATATGGGGGTTTGCCTTGGTTAACCCTAATTTTGGTGATTCTTGCCTCCATAGACAACCAATAAAATAGAGATATGTGTGTATGCTCATGAATCTACGGTATGTCTAAATCACTATGAGCTAAAATGTATAAGTGTAACTTAGAGATCTACCCTAACATGATATAGTAAAACCCTATATGAATATGCAATAAAATGTGATTAAAAGCATGTAAATAAGTCTAGATCCAAATTTCAAATGTATAGATCTGAGGATAAGAAGAAACCATACCCAATCCAAAGAGATAGAGTACAAGACAATCATCAGTCAGTAATCTCCTATCCATCTTCATAATCATTTGAAAGCTTCATATTGATGTTGATGTGACTGAATCCTTAATGTAAAAGGATAGCCTTTAGATCTTAATGCTTGTTGATTTTTCCTTGATTTTCATATATTTACTTCATGGGATGTCTTCAAACTATGGACCCAACCTTGTAATTTCTTTCAACTTACCAAAATGAAGTAAGATACGTCTTTTATACTAAACTGTGTGATAAACTCAAAGGAAGCTAATGAGAATCTGGTAATCCTACTAATTCAATGAGACAGGCCCCCGATTTTAATTTCAAAGAAAACATCAAGGAAGAGGACACCCTAGGAATCTTCTTCCCACCAATCAGGCTTGAGATCATAGTCATAGGGCACAAATAACAAGAAGATGCCATATTTCAAAGCATAATTATTTATGGGGTCGAGACAAATAAAAAGGCCACAAATGATAACCTAGGACTTGTGTGATTAAATAAATGATTGAATTGGTGGAATAAAATAGGAGCATACCTATAATAAGGGCTCACATCAATTTTTTATGAAATTGAATTAACTAAGGACCCGTATTTGGATTTAGGTGTTCATTAAATGCAACATGAAGTCCTATTATGCATGCTAAAATTAAAACACACTAAGGTGGGTGCTCAACAATCATGAAATTATATGCACTTCTAAGGTGCTTAAACTTTATGACAGTACACCATGGAATATGAAATCATAACAAATGGCCAAGATACCTTTCAGAATTTTAGAGTTCAAAATGTAGGTACAATCAATACCCAATTAACATGAGATTACCTATAGACTTGAACCTTGGATTTTGAAATAATGCATTGTTCAATGAGATATCACTTTGAAATTACACGCTTCAGAAACTAATAGAACCTTTAATTTTTTAGCATATTATTTTTAGTTACCCTAAACTGAGAAACCTAAAATCAAATGTTCTAACCATCATACATTGGGATCCAAGGATCCTAAAGAACCCAAAATACATTAGAACTTTAAATGCCTGTAACTTGAGAAAATAAAGGGTTGAACCCTCCAAAACTTAGTGATAGAACTTTTTTGTTGGGTTCTCATTCCCTAAAGCCCACCTTCACTATTTTGGTTAAGAACTAGACATTTCCCTTAGACCTCCAAAAAAATTGGAACTTAAAATTCTACATGAACATAGGAAAAGACTTACGATTTTGAGTAAGATAGTTATCTAATGGACTTTTGATGATTGTGATTTTTCTTGCTTCCTTCCATGATTTATAATTTATATGAATAAATTAGAAGAACCAATGGATGCCCCTAAGGCTACAATGAAAACCAAACAAGAAGAAAAGAAAAGCTAGAAAAGACTCCTACAACCATGAAGTACCTATATCAAGGGAAAGTGGTGATTTCTAAACTAGAGTGTATAGTACAAAATATCACAGACATAGAGATAAGACACACAAATTTGGAAGCAATTAGAAAAAATTCTAACAACCCTCCACCTAGCACATAATTTTATAACTACGCAAAATAATCAAGATTAGTAGAGGACATTGTTTTTCCTTAGGTTTTTCAATCTCCTGAACTAGTAATCACAATTGCTAGCCACTACAACTAGGAAACTAGACAATATATAGATGAAAAGGAGAATGTAGTGGTGGAATTATCCCGAGAGGTGATATTTCAAATGTTTAGAATCCCTCAATATACTAAGGTATTAGTTACACCAGAGCGATAAGCATTTAAAAAATACAAATAGAGATAATTACGAAACAAAGAGCACTTGAATAAGTTTTGGTTGAGTCGGCTTGAGAAATCTAGCAATAAGGTGACTAACCACATTCAAATGATTTAATTTAAGGAGCTAGTACAAGACATGGTGATTGTGATAAATAAGGCATTTGGCAAGGAAGAATCCAGGCATTATAGCCCCTAGATGTATTATTATATCACTACCATCATCAAAGGAGTAGACTATTTTCATTAGGCACTATAAATTTTAGATAAAATTCATGAGAAAATATGATAGGCTATGGAAACAAAGAATTGTTTTATGAATTCTTATGTAATATGTCTAGTTACTTGAGTCGCAGTACATCACCCCAGATTAGACACAAGGAGAAGAATGGGAGATACTTCTAATGATGAGACACCATGGGTTTATTGCAACCAACTAAAAATTAAATAGGTAAACACCCCCTTTAAAAGGGTAAATGATGTATTTATATATGAAATCCTCAACAAATTGACATGAGATACATGATATAGGTTAAAAGGGATGCTAGGTCACTTGTAGAAACTTGAGGAACATGGATCATTCAGAACCAGAGGTCAGCTTACATACGACTCAATGGTTTTCATGGCAAACACTATCTTCTTCCCAGGCACTCTAGTGATAGGATCATTTTCTCTATAATATTCAAGATAAATTATAGAAACACAAGCTTTGATTACTACAAACCATAAGTTGGGGGTAGTTCTTCCTTTCTCATTTGGATTTTATACATATACAAATATACATGCAAGAAAGGATGCTACATAAGGGCTACGTGCTCTGAACATAAAATAGTTTAACTATAGAAGGGATCCTTATGATCCTAAAATAAAAATCAGATCCATAATGTTGAACTCTTATCCTATCCATAAGCCATGATTAAAATATTTTTGGGCAAGATTGAAGGATAGTTTTGAGCCCCAGAAAAGGAGATATTATAGGTTGTGTGCAATGTGAAAAGGATATCAAATCATGGAATCCAACCCCCTAATCCTAACGCACATTAGAATACAAAACTACCTCAAGATGAATATGATTGACATAGTTTGATTGAAAGGAAGTCAATGCAATATCTACGCTCTCAGGGTTTCTATTCCTTTGTTGCTTACAATTGAGAAGGAGATAGATAATATACTTATGCTAATGAGTAAATGACATAAGAAATGAATTTTAGAGCTAAAAATGAGGCACAAACTGGATTAGGATAGACTTGTGTGCACCTGGAATTAAAGTGGGAAGAATGTTGATGCAAATTTGATATTCTAAGTATCAGGATCTTGTAGACACTTGTAACTCCAAATTTAGAATCTCTAAGCTGGCACTTTTATGTAGGCTAAATCTAAGCTTGATCTTGGAGGAACTAAATTCCTAGTACATTTTTTCATAGGATTTGAATGCCTAAGGCATTATATACGCTACTCCTGGAGCCAAGAAAGACAACACAATGATTGTCACATTGTAGAAAATATGGTTTTCCTTTGACAACTATTTATGAAGTCTTCCCCAGCTACAAATCTAAGAAATGTGTGTGTGTGTGTGGCTATATAGGGGATTGCCTTGGTCAACCCCCCATTTTGGTGATTCCCACCTCCATAAATATCTAGTATAACAAAGATAAAGTGTGTTGTTCTTGTGAATATAGAGTATGTCTAAATTGCTATGAACCTAAATGCATAAATGTAATGTAAAGAATCTACCCTAATATGATAGAGAAAACCCTATAGGAAAATGAAATCAATGTATTATTGAGAGTATGTAAACACACACAAATCTAAAGATCAAATGTATAGATTTGAGAATAAAAAGAAAACATACCCAACCTAAGAGGTGGAGTTCAATCCAATCATCAGTCGGTGATCTCCTAGCCATCATCATATTCCTTTTGAAGCTTCATATTGATGTTGAATTCTTGATGTGATAGAATACTTTATATTTTCTAGATGTAGTCTTGATTCACAAGATTTTAATTCATGGGATATCTAAAATTGAGGCTTCAACCTTTTAATTTCTTTCACCTTACCAAAATAAAGTGTGAGGCTTGCTTTTATACAAAATTAGAGGATAAACTTGGGACAGTCGGCCACATTTCCTAAATCCACATGAAAACACTAATACCAAGCGCCAGTCTTAATTTCAACCCCATCCTTGGGGAACATAACACCCTGGGAATTATGTTTCGCCCAATCAAAGCTCAAATTAAGTCCATGGGTCTTGGGTGATTAAAGGATGCTAAAATATGGGATACAACTAAATTTGAGGTCAACACATAACACAAAGGCCACAAATGGTAAAATAGGGCCTAGGTGATGAAATGAATTATAATATTGGAGGAATAATAGAGGAGCACACTTAGAAATAAGGGCTTACCTTGATTTTAAACAAATTTTAATTGATAGAGGACCCATATTTGAATTTAGGTATCCATTATTGCAACATGAAGTCCTAATATGCATGCAACAATAAAAAACACTAAGGTGGGTATTAAATAATCATTAAATTATACACACCAATTACGTACTTACAATTTACAATGGTATAGGTTGACTGTGTTTGAGATGAAATCCTATGGTCTTAGAGAAGATATTCCCAAGAGCTCGTTGGATGATGGGAAGATCTTGGATCCTTTATATGATACCCATTAGGTTTCACATAGGCCTCTTTCTCCAATAATATGGTCGTAGAGGGAGCATGCTCATATTTAAATTATCACAGCTGAGGTTATTCAAAGGAGTCATCAATGGCTGGATCTTCAATTGCCTAAGTCTACTGGGAACCCGAGGGTCAAGCAAAAGAGTACAGACAATCCTCAGGCCAAATCCACCAAGGAGTATCACAGGAAGAAGAATAAATATGGTAAGAAGGGAGGATCTAGTAGACAACATGCTCTCAAAGAGGCAATTCCAACTCAATTCTTGATGAAAGAGTTAGATAAGAATATGGTAGAATTCTAAGTCCTAAAAACAAAAACTGGCCAAGGAGTTACATATGAATTATTAGTAGTGGTCCAAGTAGCAGTGGCTCCACCAAGGTAGGCATTGGGAATGACTTGAGTAGAAGTAAAATTAGGTTAAGATTAGGAAATTTTTTCCTACTATATAGTAGCCACTCCTCAATTTCAAAGTGCAACAATACCATATCCCCAAGATGTTCCCTTCATGGAAGAACAAATACGAACATCAAAAACATTTGATAAGGGGCAAGATATGCAAGTGCCAGTTTTACCTTAGGATAAACAAGTACTTGATTTTGAAGGGATATAGATGGATATTGATAATCCAAATATGGAATTGACTCATGAAGATCAAGATAAATTAATCAAGGAACATGAAGAAATGGATAGGAAAAAGAAATAAGAAGAAGATAGAATGCAGCTCAAGGAAATAGAAACAAATAAAATAGTATAAGTTGAGAGACTATATGCTAAGGAGTTAGAGAGAAATAAAAAGGAAGAGTTGGACAAGTTGTAACAAGAAGAAGAGAAGGTGGAAACAAATAAGTTTCAATGAGAAGAAAAAATACAAAAAGAGAAAGAGGAATTGTTAGAGATTTTTCTTGCAGAACCTTTATTAAGCATCACTGCTTGACTCTATGATTCCCAAGACTTGATTCAAACAAGGAAAAGTCTAATTGATGAGGATTTAATCCTCCTTCTTCTTCGAGCTCCACAAACTTAGGCAGATGTACCTCTTGAGACTCACTGCTTCACATTGAATCTTATAGTGGATTAAGGATTCTCATCCTTCCTCTCTTCGAGTTTCAAACTCAGGCAAGATGACCTAATAATTCAATACTTTAATGAATCAACAATAATGTCTATATTGTTCAATACAGATCCTAAACATCTATGCTCTTTGACATAAAATAAAAGATTATTTAATAATTTTATGGATTGATGATAATAGCTACTTAACCAGTAGAGACAATGCCAAATCCATGGCAAAGAGTCAAGTAAACATAAATTCACAAAAATATTTTAATGAAAACACACCTAGAACCCAAATGAAGTGCCTTATAAATAATTCTCTCATTCCCATACCTAGACATCAAATTCTTATGAAAGACTTGAACCCTCTGAAACCACCCTTAAGAATTGCTCTTCCCTTGAAAGAAACTTAAGAACAATCCCACACTTACCTTGTAACTAGTGTATTTAAAATGCCTTACAGATTTAATACACAAGAACTCAAATACAAACACATGAAGACATCACAAACATGCAAAAGGAATCCCTACTATATTTTCATTAAAATCCCTCTATTTCAATACATCCAAAAATGACAAAAAGATTTGAAAATAGACTCAAATCAGAAAACTTCCCAATAGTTGTAATTTTCACCATCCTTGTAACAATGGAGAAGAAAGAAGATATAGAGAAGGGGAAAACAAAACTTTCAACCCTAAAAGACACCTATCTTCATCCAACAAACTTCTGCAAATATCTTCTCCTCCAAAATTTGATATTTGTTCATTCCTTAAACTGCCTTTGATCTGCAATCATTCCTTTTAACAAACTTAATTCCTTTGCCTCTTCAAAATATGAAAATCTTCCAAGCATGCCATTGAAATCTGATTTCATTCTGTCTTTGAAAAATTCCTCTTGTGAATGCTTCTTTCATGTTTTAAAGACAAATATAATTTCAAAGTTATTATTTATGTGCAGATTAAATCTTATGTCTCTCGTCTCTATGCAAATTTAATCTTTAAAATTTGCGTTTAAACCATGTAGTCTTTACCTCTTTATTATTTGCACTTTATACACTTATCCCTGCACTCTTTGTCTTTCATTTCTCTCTTTTATGCATATTTTTGCCCAGAACTCACCAGATTCTGCCACTTCTCATGTGATGGTTCGCTCTCAAGTCTACTTGGTTTCATTTGGAGATTCAAAGACTGTCTTTATCTCCTAATCTCTGAATGATTTTCTTGACCATGGGTTTATTTGGAGACTTGGAGATTGCTCTTACCTCTGAATCTCTGAATGTTGTCTTTAACCCTGGGTTTATCTGGAGATTTGGGAGACAAGCTTACCTCTAGATCTATGAATAATTTCATTGACTCTGGGTTTATCTGGAGACTTGGAGACTATTATATCTCTAGATCTCTGAATGAACTCTTCTTTAAGCCCAGTTTTATCTGGATATTGGGAGCTAGTCTTATCTCTAGATCTCTAAATGAATTTTCTAACCCCGATTACTTCTGGAGATTGGGAGACAGCCCTTGATCTTGATCTTGATCCAACAACTTGTGTTGAATCTCGAGACCATTTCCTTAACTGCACTTCCATTCCAATATCATGCGGCCAAGCTACCTCTAAATCTTGCAATAAACTTGACTAGACTTAGCCTAACCACAGGTTCATCTGGAGATTAGGAGATAAATGAAAATCCAAGTTGCTGAATGCTAGGGCTAACCACAGGTTTATTCAAAGATTGTGTGACTAATTTATCTCCTAATCTCATAATGAATCAAACTTAACTGCCAGCATCTGGAGATCTGGTGCAAGGCTACTTAACTGCTACCTCTGAGTCGCTGGATGTTAAGGCTAACTGCGGGTTTATTCAGAGATCTGGCGACTGCTTTATCTCCTAATCTCATAATGAATTAGACTTAACTGCCAACATCTAGAGATCTGATGCAAGGATACTTAACTACTACCTCTGAGTCACTGGATGTTAGGGCTAACTGTGGGTTTATTCAGAGATCTGGCGACTAACCGCTACCTCTAAATCTTAGAATGAAATTCCTCTGCCACATGTCACCATCTTATCTGCACATGGGTCCTACAAAAAACATGTTCTTCACCGAAGTCGCCACTGCCTAGGCATGCATACCAAGGCACCTCTTGCACACGAGTGCCAAGAGCCTTCGCTCTTCACTTCAAACTATAGTGTATGTTCTTTACCTTTTAAACCTCTGAACCTTCGTTGACCCCACCAATGTGGTATTATGTTTAAACAAGTTTTTAAATATTTTGCTTTCTACATGCCCAAAAACATGTTTCCACTGACCTCTGGTCAGAGCATGGCATCCACACCCGCACTGGGCGCATACACCAAGAGATCTTTCTCTTAACTTCATATGGCTTTCTGCGTGCAGACATATAAAAACATTAGAAATGTTCACTCCCCCATCCATGTGGGACAAAATGCTTTTAAAATCTCCATGACAAAACTGGTTGCGTAGCCTTCAATTTGGTTTTAACACCTACCAATATGCATTTTCATGAAGTTCTTTTTAAATTTGGGTTGCACAGCCTTTTGTTTATACTGCGTAGGCTTTACTTCTTCCAAAACATGCGCAAGCCTTCTCCAAACAAAAATGCGCAGATTTTTTGGAGCCATTACACTTTCCTAGCAGTTGCTTGAAAGTTTTGAAAGCCCATTCCATCTACAAATCTATGTGTTGCATTTTAATGTGCATCCCTTGGGGCATTTTTACCAGTAGATCCCATGCCTTGCGCAGGCCTTAACATTGGCTTGGATTGTTAAAAACAAAACAAACATTAAAATAAGAATTGTTGTGTAATCCTCCTCCTCATGGCATTTACCATGCGCAACACTTACCTGGAGTCTCTAAAACTATTTTCCACATCTTTTATGTGTGTTTTGTTGGCCATATGTAAGGTGGATGCTAGCAATGGTTGTGGAAATGCTTCACACCTACCAATGCATTAGCTTGAAATCTTTAGCGTGACATCCTATGAATCATGCAACCTCCTTTGAAACACATGCAACCTCCATTGAAACACATGCAGCCTCCATTGTTTTTTCTTATGGCTCACGTGCCTTGCATTTTCCCTTTCGCATTTTGCATTTGCATTTGCATTTTACTTGAATTTTTTAAAGTTTTTGTTCATTGTGTTGGTTTTCACATTAAGAACAATGTGCACCCCTTTGATATTCATTTTCCATGTGCAGCACCTGCCAATTGCATTTGTATGAAATTTTTTAATGTCTTTATATTTACCTTGACAATGCGCAGACCTCTCTGGGAATTACCTCTACCAATTTGTATTTCATCTTGTCCACGCATTCCCTCCTTGTATTACCATTACGCATGCTTGGAGAGAAATATGCCTTCTAATTTCATTTGTTTTAAAGCTTTTAAAACAAATCTCCATCTATTCCCACCTTGCGCAGCTCGGGATATGGCATAAAAACTGCCATTTACGTTAGCTTTGGATGGAAAAAATAATCAGTTCATACACCTTGCCTACGCTTCCACACTTTGCATTATTGTCTGATGAAAATCAATTTGTAGTGCTTTAAAATATTCCAGTACACTGATCCAAAAATTATACTTCAGTACATTTGACCATCAGAACACAAATTTTAACCATTTCTACACAATGCTCAAAATGCATAAACTGCCTCCAAAATTATCCTTAAAAATTGACTGAATTGCATCAAGGGACCCCGACACCTAGCATAGTGATTCAATCAAATACAATGAGGATGTGCATTGAAATATTTTGTCTGATTCAAAAATGGGTGCAAGATATCCATGATCAAACATGGCCATTCTGAAAACCTTCGAAAAGTGGAGATGTGAAAACACAGTAGACTGACTTCAGATGTACCTCTGCAAGAATATCAAATCACATCCTAAATTCAAGTCACTTGGCTGGCTGATTCATTCATCTATAATAAGTATGTATGCAAAAGGGTTTCAACTGAATACAACCCGAATGTGAGATACTTCTTACCAAACATAGCCATTCTAAAAATTGTGACAATTGCATATGTACAAACTGTAAATATTGCATTTGGATTTGCCCTTGTAAAAATAGGAAATCATGTCTCGAGGCTCAACCACTGATCTTAGCAGTAGATTTACATACAAGGGGTGCAAAGAAATAAATCTCATCTCAAAACAATCATCTGATACAAAGTTACAAACCTCTGAAGATGACTGTTCTACAAATACAACTCTGTCAACATTGGCACCTTGAATAAATGACTTTTGGTTTGAATTTCACAGACCAATCAAATGCACACCGTAAATTCTAAAAATATGGGCATAGATTCACTTTCACATAGGGACTATGAAACTCCAACTAGATTTCTCTGATGGTGAAGTGGTCAATCGGGATTAATCCTCAAAGTCAACCCCTCAATACTTTCTTAACTCAAACACAGTGAAACTGCAGAAGTTGGTTTTGGAAAGGGCTGAGAAAAGTGGTCAACTGGATTGACCATAATCTAAAAATCTTCATGAAAATTCATTTTCATGTTTTCAATGCAGGGGAACATCTAAATCTACATGAAATTCAACTAGGTACAAATTGTGGGACCTCAAAGTAAGGCATTCTAAAAATTTGCATTTTCGCATTCAAAGAATCTAAATAAAATGCAAACGGAAAGGCTATGGAAAACATAAAACATGAACTCACATGGGTCTGTAGGTGGGTATGCTAAATCATTTTCATGCCTACAAAATCTTAGAACCCTCCTTATATCCCTGGTATCAATCTGGCCAAAGATGCAGACCTCCAAAGTAGGTCACTTAGTAAACACTGAATACACGCACAAGTGCAGATTTAGGTGATGAATTCCAAATAGCTATCTCCAAAACACATCCAAACTAAGTTATGAAAGATGCAACCTTCCATAATCACTCCTTGAAAGATACTGAGCACACTCTCTAAGTGGTTTCTCATAAAAATCATCAAATCTCTTTTTACATGCATTCAAAGTAGGCCCTTTCAAAAGCATTTTTGGGGCAATGACTTGTGCCTTAGAGAAAATTCTAAACTTAGTCACTCAAAAATTATCCATAATTTTAGATCTCCAACAGGAATAACTCTAGAAATATAAGGAAGAACAAAAAGGGAAGGAAAAGGAGGATTTAGAGAAAGGAAAAGCAAGGGAAAAAAGAAACAAATTCATAAGAAGAAGTGTCTAGGCCACCTACAAGAAATGAACCATTGAGAAATGAAGGGGGAGTACATGTCCATCAGCTACTCAGTGTAACATAAAATAAAATTATTGATTAGGGTGCATTTATGAGGATACATTCATATAGATCCTATGAAGAAAACTAGTGAACTAGGACCATTCATTTCCTTTATGTTGCATTGCAAGGACCAAGATCCAATTAGGCTTGAAAAGACAATCAAGCACCAAAAGGATAGAATAAATTCCTTCATTATTAAAAAATTGAGAAGTGAATGTAAATGCATAATTGATCATGAGAATCCAATATAAGGTCAAATGAATAACACAACTAAATTTTAGAATGTGCAAACTTGTTAGGAATAAGGTGTCTCAACCTTGTTTATTTCCTTACATTTGATATTTTCCAAATGTCAACACTATGGACAATGTGTAATGTAATCATGACTGAAACAGTTACGACGGATTCCTATGATGGTCATTAATATTTGTAAGAGCTAATTGTGGAAGATTCGATGATGGGTTGTGAATCTTAGTGAGAAGTTAGTGTATTTTTGAAACATTTTTTATGTTGTCGATTTTGTCTTCAAGTGTCGTTTATCTCCTGAAAGAACTTGCATTGCAAGTGTATTGTAAATAGTAATAGTTTTGATTAATACATTGTGCAGGTTTTGGAGTGCTGGGGTTTTTTACCGAAAGGTTTTCCCCAGGGTAAATTATTGTGTCATTCTCTTTTTTCTATGTATGCATGTTATTGTATTATCATTCTATAATTGCTAAGGGTTAAATCTGAATTTGCACGATCCTCTTCTCAGGAGTTTAGCGTAGGGAACTATTTTCCACACACTGTGTTTCCTTTCAAAATTGACCAAAATCATATAGACCAATTGTGTTACTAGAAGTATAGCACATAAGAAACAAATAACTTGTAAAACCAATTTGAAGAGGATTTGGAGAGACTAGGTTGAATGGTTGATATGTTCCATATACTTTCTAATGATTCCAGTTGTAAATTGTAGTAAGGCTCTTGTACTTTGTATATCCAATCCCGAAACTGGTGCAACATGTTCTTGTACACAAAATAGTGAGAAAATGCTTGGTAAAGAGGGGTTTGCCTCCGTCAAACCCTGGTTAAGGAATCAACCTTTTATTTGAAATGAAATATGCATGAATGGAAAGATGCTAGCTCTAAAAATGAAATTTGTATGCCTTCACATGTGAACTTAAGAGTCATAATGTCTATGAAGATTTCTAGAATATTGTTGTATTATCTTGAATTGTTGAGAAGAATCAAGGATTCCTTTCACAAATTCCTACATCTACAAATACTCCTCTAATCTCCAAATTTTTTATGCTTTATGGCTCTTTCCTTAAAGATTAACTATATTCCCATTGATATTCATGTATTATAAAGAAGGATCTCCTTGTTTTATTAAGGTCTCCTCTACTTGGCCTGCATGAGGGAGAGAAGCCTTCTACAATGGAGAAGATTGCCTTCAAGGGATGCTTCATATCCTTGAACTCTTCTTTATAATGCTTGAGCACTTGATCTTAAAATGCTTGCCTTAAACTTGGATCTTTGAAGCTTCCCAAAATGAGGAGAGCTAGATTTCGCATATACCCCTCACAAGAATTTTGGAGCCTAAAACTTGAAGGAAGGCAACAATATTTTGAATTTCCTGCTTAACCGTTGAGACCGAATCCCAAAAAAAATTTAAGAGAAAACCTTAAGGAATAGGTTGACTGGATTGACCTATTCCCAAGAATAGGCCAACTAGGTCAGCCTTATGTGTGTGAATATTGTACCTGCAAGCTACAACACAACACTTCAATATATCATTGCATCAATGGTTAGAAATATGCAAATCAATTGAAAATCATAAGGAAACCATGGAAATTGACATATTGCTTCCTATCTAAGAAGAGTATGATTTAAGCTATAATTTCCCTTGGATTATGCATTAAATCAGTGACACATTCAGTCCTAGAATGGAATATTTATTAAGAAATGAAGCTAATTATCATGCAATTCATGCTTAGAATGAGATGCAAAGATTTAATTGAATCACACATGAAGATTATCTAATTAGCTATGTGAAATCAAAATAATAGCATAAGGATGTAATTAGGATTCTAAGAATTAGGACCAATTGACCTCAAAATTCAATCCTTTTATGGAAGAATTTGAGAAATGAGTGGTTGAGATCAACTTGTGAGGAGAGGTGAGGATTGAATCTTAGGTGATCCATGTGATTGAACTCTCATTGGTTCATGGATTGACTTTCCATGTGCAAGTGATGAGTTTTAATTAGATAATTTATTTAATTCCTTTTGAATTAATTACTTTAGCCAAGGATTTAATTGGGTTGTTTTGATTTAAATAGGCCAAGGTAATTAATGTGAGTTAGTGATGAAATCACTTTGATTTTAGGAGATTAAATTGATTTTGATGAATTATGCCAATAATCGAATAGTTGGATTGACATAATTAGGGGTATGATCACATTTAGATCAAATAGGATCTCTAGTTAGAGTAGACCAAATTAGGGTGGTTACATTTGCCCCTCTTTGAATTGATGTGCGAGCAGCGCATTGATTCAAAGAATGTTTGAAGTTGACTTCAGAAATTTTGAGAATTCTGCACTTGATTGAACAAAATATAGCTGATGAGATCAGTCTCAAACTTGATTGAACTAAGATTGATAATATCGACTTTGAACTTGATTGAACAAAGGTTGACTAAACAGAGATCTAAAGATACCAATTCTAAACTTGATCAAACAAGAATTGATAATACTGACTCCAAACTTGATCGAACAAAGGTCAGCACAAATCTATTGAGAACTTGATAAAGATCTGAGAGATTGTAGGCATAGATATCTGGCATGTTTAGCACTGAAGCCTTCTATCCAACAGTCCCAACTTGATCGAAGGAAACTGTCATGCCCCTAGTCTTTTGATGATGAAGTCAATTTTGTTGTTTGAGCAAGAATTTGATTGATTTTAAGTGTGATCATGCCCCCTTGGGAATGAAATCAAATGAAATAGAATAAAATCCCTCTTTAGAATGATAGATGAATGGAACAGGTTGATTGGATAAAGAAAGAATCAATTACAAGGTGAGATGAAGGGAAAATGTGTTAAGAGAAAACACAATTTTAACAAGTTGACTACTTGAAAATGTTAATTTTGAGCTTGATAAAATGATGTGTGACCAGGATTTTGATGTATGATGTGCAATTTATTGATAGAGAACACTGAAAACTGATTGTGTAAATCCTGCAAATCATTTTCTAAACATATAGAGAAATTCTACATTTATTGGAGACTGTCGCAAAATATATACTATGTTGTTGAAAACATTGTCCTTGCATTCGATTTCATTCCTGATAGATTTGAGTAGAACAAAATAGAAATTTGATAGTCCTTTGAGGGTTTTGGAGCTTCTGTTTAGCTCAAAAAGGTCAATATAAGTCTCAAAAATCACTTTTTACCCATTCATTTTCACTTTCATCCTTGGTAAATCTTGAGCTCTGTAGACAAGATGGTGGTCCCCATCGAGAGGCATCAATTTGAGCTAGCACGTTGTCACAAGCACCCAATGCACAATGCACAGTCGATGAGTACATCAAGACCTATCTTTATATTCTTTATGTTTCTTTTCATGTCGCTTTTTTCATTAGTTATAGCCAATTTAGTTTTGAGTCGCATCCAGGGTTCCAAATCGCATCCTGTCAATCCTGTGTCACATCTGGTAAATTTACAAATTTCTAGATCACATCCTGTAAAAGCATGGTCGCTTCTTGTAGGTCATCAGTGTGTCATTTTTGGTAGTTTTTTGTCCATCCTTTGAATTTTGTCGCATCCTGTGAAAATAGGGTTGCATCCAGAATCCTGCGTCACATCCTTTAAAAATAGGATCGCTTCCCGATTTCCCCATCGCGTCTTGTCAATTTGGGATCGCATACAGGATGCGAGCTCACATCTGAGAAAAACAAAGTTGTTTTCAGTAGGAAGTGTTAATTTTCCAAGTTTGGTTGTTTTTCCTCTTTTTGATAGAAAAAGACTTAGCTATTAGATTTTCTGTGTAGTTGACTTAGCTAGAATACTGATGTAAGTATGTGTTTTGTGCCTGACAAACTGATTTCCCTGTTGTGTCATTTTGAGGACCTTGACCTGCATGATTCCTTACATTATCTCGCTCCTTAATTGATGTGGAGCTACAGATTATAAGACGTCTATCATGCCCCGCAAGGGAACCGGGGAAGAGAACAAAGATTCTCTTTGTAAAAGAAAACCTAAGTAAAAATTCATGAAAATTTTTGAACTTTTAAAAGAATTATGTGAACAAAAATTTAAACTTAGATTCTTCCCAAAGTTCCCTTCTAAATTAATTCACCGTTCATTTAATTCCATTTAGTGTGCTAATAATTTGATGTATATTTTTTTTTAAACAAACTACATCATAACATTATAAGATTCTTTATTAAAAAATACCTAAGTACTTTCATTTCAATTTTCCATTTAAAACCATCTATATTCCTAAGTATTCTTTATGAACAATATAAC
>MU223090.1:547448-560237 GCA_018584345.1 Thuja plicata
ATGATGAATCTTGAATGTTTGCACCTAATCCCTTCAAAGGCTTGAAAGCTTGAATCCTTGATCTTCAATGGAGAACTTGAATGCTTGAGAGGAAGACTTGAACACCTTGAGAGCTTGAAAACATGTATAATAATGGATGATTTAATGTCCTTTGAATGCTTAGTTTCCTTAGCACTTGTTACTTGATAATGGTTAGAGAAAATGAGAGGAGAAGGCTCCCTTTTATATGAAACTAGGGCACAATTTAAGGAGGCCGACATAGGATAATTAAATTCCCATTAAATAATTTAACCCTAGGAGAGGACCTATATTAAATATAATTTAGGAATCAACACTTTGGAACCCCGAATAGCCAACTCAGAAGAAGGAAAATTGAATTTTGGATGACCCCCGGCAGCCGACAGGCTTCCAAATTTGAAAGGGGGACCCTGGTCAGGGTCAAGGTTGACCCTGACCTAGGTCAGGGTTGAGGTCAACCCTGACCTAGGTCAAGGTTGAGGTTGACCTTGACCCAGAGGGCTAGAACCCCTGGAAAATATGCCAGGTGGGGTAGAAGGTTCCCGAAGAGGCCCAATCAGGGTCCTAAACAGGCACAGAAGTAGAGGATGATGCAGAAATAGGAGGATGATATGATGGAGGTCAAAAACATCCCCTAAGGAGGGCTAAACATTCTTAACATGGAATTGCTTCCATTTTAAGATGATACAACAAGATATCCAGCTTATGAGAACCAAAGCTTTCTATCCAACAGTTTTGACTTAGTCAAGGAAATTGTCATGCCCCTAGTTGTTTGATAACAAAGTCATTTTAATGCTATTTTGAGAAAGAATTTGATTGATGATAGTGTGATCATGCCCCCTTGGGAACAAAATTGAAGGAAAGGAATAAAATCCCTCTATTGAAATGATGTATCACTTGCAGGAGCGGTTAGATCGAGAAAGAATGGATTTTAGAAGAAGTGGAGAAACGGGGGTGCGTTTTAAGAGTAAACACATGAGTACCAAGTTAATTACATTTTAAAGTGGTGAGACTGATAAAATGATGTCGAACCAAGATTGATGATGAAATGTGCAATTTGACGGATGTTCAGAACAAATGAAGCAATTCTTCATTTCCAGGAGTTGTTGCAAAAAAAAGTTTGTGCCATGGAAAAGTGATCTGACGCACCTTCGCTATTTGTGTGGAAAAGTGAGCTTGTGAATTTTCTTCAATAGCATCTTGCTAAAATCTAGTTTGAATGTCCAGACTTTTCTTTTAGGTATCTCCTTTGCTTTTCTCATTTTGCACATCACAGACCAGGGATTTGATAGCGGAGATGACCTTTGTACTGTCGGCGTAATGATTAATTTCGTTGTCTAGGCTGTTAAATTCCTTGTCAAAACTTATCACCTCGATTTCATTCCTGATTGATCAAAAGGGGAACAAAATGAGTTTAAGTTGCCTAGGAGGAGTTTTGGAACCCCTAAATAGCTCAAAAGACCAATATATGTCACAAAAATTACCATTTTACTATTCATTTTCACTTTTATCCATAGTAAATTTGAGAGCTCTGCAGAGAAGATGATGGTCCCCATAAGGAAGCATCATTTCAAGCTCAGTCATCGTCATCAGCACCCGGCCAATTACACACCTCTGGTAAGTACTCACAAAACTACCTTGTGAATTTTGCAATCTCAAATTTTATGAATTTTTGTAGCTTGTAGAGCCCTTTTAATTCTAGGTCACATCTGGGATTCCAAATCGCACCCTATCAAACCCGCGTCATATCTGGTATTTCCTGGATCATATCTTGATTTTCTGGATTTCTACATCGCATCCAGGATTTCTTGAATCGCATCTTGTTTCTCTATTTTTATCCTAGTTTAGAAGAAGAAATCTAATTTATGTCGTACCCTATTATTTCAGGATCGTACCCCATTTTTGGGGTCATATCCAGGATTTCCAAGATTGCACCCTATATTCTCAATCACATCTTGTTTTTCCAAGATCGCATCCAATAAAAAGATCGCACCCTGTTATCCAGGATCGCATTTGGGTTTTAGACTTAGAATTTGTGCAAATCATGAATTGTCTTTTCTCCGCGGACCTTGAATCACTTAGCTGATTATGTTTCTGCATTTTTGTCATAGATAGAACTTTGATTTATCTGTTATTTTTCCAAAAATAGGTCAATTTTGAGGTAGTTGCATTTCAAGGCACATATCCAGGACGTGTGCTCGCCTTGGTCGGTCTTTTGTCAGATGATGAGTAGGAGATAGTAGTCTATTGTGGATTACAATCCTTGATTGGTTTACCCAATATAGGGGTAAATTAGGGGTTGTTGACTACTCTTGCCGAGAGATGGCACTCAGAGCACAACACCTTCCATCTCTTGACCGGGGAGATGACAGTTACTCCTGAGGATGTATGGCGCATACTGAACGTTTCTATTATTGGCCACGAGGTGTGCTTTGAGGTGACTTTTGATGTGGAAATTGGTGCGGCTCGTCGGGATTTCCGAGATGATACCATTGATTGGAGATACCTTTCTTGGGATTACATGTGCGATCATTATGATCAGTTATTTATATATTTAGCAGACTTGATTGGTGGCATCCTGATGCCAGATAGAGGATAGCACGGGTTCCTCATTGGATGGGTATACATGTTGGATTAGATGGTTTTCTCGAGGTGGAGATTTGCATGGGGCAGCTACATACTGACCCATATGTACCGAGAGCTGCATGAGATTGTTTACCACCATACCCGAAGTATGACTGTGGGTATTTTGATTCTTTAGATCTGGGCCTGGGAGCACATCCCAATGACATGACCCATAGTAGATAGGCAGCAGGAACCTGAGTATCCTTATGTATATATGTACGTCGGCTTGATTTAACAACCCCATCTAGGCAAGGTAGAGTACTGGCGAAGACTTTTTGATGACATGATAGAGGTCGTATGGTGGCCATACTTAGACTGTGAGGAGTGGACCTTAGATGCCAGACAGGTCCCATTTTTGTTTCAAAGTAGGTACCTGATCGGGAGGACTAGATACATTATAGAGAATTTTGTGCATACTAGAGTCTTGAGACAGTTCATTTGATGACAGGGCAGGACCTAGGATGTGACTGTATATGCTAGAGTTCGTGATGAGGCACCATTGTGGAGTGCCCAACTTAGGTATGAGACTACCCACCAAGAGATTAGAGACATGGTTGGAGTCGATTGGGACCTTCACCATGATGTTGCAGATGCAGGTTGTTCTGACGGGTATGCTACAGAGATGCTTCAGTATCCATTTCCTCGGTTCACAATTCTAGAGGAGGCCATTCCTCGTATAGAGGATCCTATAGACTATGATTTGGATGACCGTCCCGCTAGAGGGAGAGGAGGATCCCAGAGGGATAGGGGTGTCAGTAGACATGGAGGGAGGGATGGAGGTAGAGATGGAGGTAGAGATGGGAGACATGATGGTAGGCACCCTCCTCCAGATGAGGGGGACGATGATGGAGATGACAAGGGCGTTGGAGCTGTGGGTGGTACTATAGATGTGGCTAGTGGCAGTGGAGAGGGTCGGCGCACCTGATTCAGATTTGTTGCTCCTCAAATGGATCCAGGTCCTTTATTGACAAGAGAGTAGTAGAGATAGCAGAGGTAGCAGTAGTAGAGGTAGCCTGATAGATCATAGGATAGACCGTCAGGATAGGATTCTAGCAGGGGTTCTAGTAGAGATGGGGACCCACTATCCCAATGTGAGTGGGAGAGAGAGTAGCTGAGAGCTTGCATCACCACTTTAGAGGCTCTATTGATAGATATGGATGCACAGCTAGAGCATCTTAGGGAAAAGTGAGATAGAAAGGGGGGTATGCTCAGAGCAGAGAGAGATGCACAGGCTTGGATAGCCACCCACCAAGGACAGAGAGCAGCCTATTACTTTGCTTTATACCATGCTACAATTCCAGAGGGCCATAGAGCACTATCTTATTCACGAGTTTCCCAGCAGTCTAAGGGGGCCATGCCTCCTCCACCACCATTTTTACCACCACCCCTCCCCCAGATCAGGGAGAGGGAGGAAGCTAGAGTTGATTCTATTATTTTGTCACACATGTATATTGTATATCTGGATCCTGTTTAGATTTTTCTTTTGTATGATGACACATGACATATATATATATGATTCTTCTTTCATTTTGTTACTCTGATATTTTGATACTCTTTGTGTAGACTTGTACCATTTTGATCTGTACCATGTTTTGAGATATCTGATGCATCTGTTTCTGATTCTGACATGTTTCATGAGTTCTCTCTTCTTTGATAGATTTGTTTGCACATGTGATTGTATCTTGGTCTTATGATGAGTTAGATTAGATGATGACATCATTTATGTGTTTGGATTTATCACTGATATAAAAATGTTTCAAATGATGCTATGTGAATATGCAAATGTATGTTTTTGAGTTTTTCTTATGCAAGTAAAATGTATGGATGCACTTAGGATGCAAAAATAAAATGCACAAATACTTTTTTTTTGTATTTTCCTTCTGTCTCTATTGATTAATGCAAAATTTATGCTATGGATGTGCAATGATATAGATATCATTAATAGTAAATGGATGTAATTAACTTGGATTTAGAAGAGAAAATAGAAATCATTTTTTAGCTCAAATTTCTTATGCTTTTACTTCTTTCACAAATGCATCATGCAATCTCTAAATGCAGCTATATGCAAACTCTTAGGACTTGTCACTGATTGGTAGATATTGGACATTTTTATCATCATTGGGCATTTTTTAGAATGGATACCACCAGATAGTATAGACATCACTAATACCCACTGATATTATGAGAGTATGAATACTATGTTTTATTGAATGCAATGTCGGAAATATACTTAGGCATCAAGGCATAGATGCCAGGATAACAAAATAGTCACCTTCCTTTTATTATCTCAGAATCTGTGTAAGGTAAGATATTGAGCCCATAATGAACTTGAAAATTCATATCCTTGGGTACATTATGCTTTGTATAACTTAGTGAGAATATGAGTTAGAAAATAGACAAGGAAATTGTTCCAACCTCACCGTAGTTTACACATAATGAAGATCGAGATATATGTGGCTATCCACTCATGGTGGTAGCTCTTACCATAAATATCCAAGTTAGTTTAAATTTATAGGATCAATTGGAACAATCACCATACGCAGAAAACCAAGAAATATTTATGCCCCATCCTTGCGACTCTTTGTCTTTGCGCAGACGTCATGGAGTAACTCGAAAGACATAACAACTTATCAATTGTGAATCAATCAAATAAAATTTATAACTGCTTGGATGCCCCTAGTGAAAACACCATGGGTACATAAAAGAGTCATAATCAAACCAAGATCAAAATGTGTTTAGGTAGTATTAAGAAATACTATTGATTCATCTTTCAAGCACAATAGATATTCAACAATAAAAAAAGTTGGACTTCAAGCAAAATGCGCTCCTCGTCTGTGTATAACTTTCTTCTTGTTTGCAATCCAATTTAGGTCATAGGAACACCATTTTAGGTTAGTATAATGTTAGTACCAGCCTTGTTTCATGAAAGTGACAGTTTAGTGTAAGCATCGAGAAGCATTGTGTCACGAGACAAAACATCCTATGACGACCTAGAAAACGCAACCTATCATGCTAGAAAAAGATGTCCCTAGTGTAGAATGACTTGATCCTAAGATAGAAACATAGACAAATCCCAAGCGAGGATAAGATTTTCGTAAGGAAACAAAGTCAACTCTTAGCACAGGTGTAATCATGAAGGCATAGCACCAGCAATGGATTGATAGATGGAGTGCAGAATACAAGTGACGCCTGATTGCCAGGTTTTCACCAAATGGCCAAAAAAAAAATTATTCTTTTTGCTACCCGGATGCCTGTTTTACCAGGTTGTCATCAAGGCACTTTCCTCTTTTTCAATTTTTTTTTTGCTATTTTTGCTTTTTTTAATGTTTTTGCAGTATCAAGGCGCCTGTTTGCGAGGTTTTCACCAAGGATACCTTTTCTTCAAGACTTTTTCCACTGTTTTGGGATTTCTTCAGGATCAATTTTCTGAATGTTTTTGGTATTTTCTGAGAACTATTTACTGTACAGGCTCTGCATAGCCAGACATCAAGCATAGAACCACTTCAAATGTAGAGTATTGATAAGATCTAGAAGGACATTTCCTTCAGGTGTAGCCAGTTGATAAGATCCAGTCCCAAAAGCAACAGTGATAACATAAGGTCCTAGCCAATTAGGTTCAAACTTTCCTTTCTTCTCTTTGTTAGGCTGGTTTTTAGGATTCTCCTTTAGGACGAGATCCCCCACTTGAAATTGTCATGGCTTGACCTTTTTTTTGTATCCCTTGGACATGCATTCTTGGTACACCTTTAGATGATCAAATTCCTATTGCCTATGCTTGTCAAGTAGGTCTAAATAATTTACCCTATTTATGCGGTACTGCTCATCAGTTACAAGACCGTGTAAGGATATCCATAAAGATGGTATTTCAACCTCAATAGGTAGTACTGTTTCAGCACCATAGACTAGGGCAAATGGTGTGGCTCCTATTGGTGTCCTGATGCTTGTTCTATAGGCCCAAAGTGACAGATTTAGTTGTAGATGCCAGTCTCTACCAGACTTACTTACAGTTCTATGCAGGATCTTGAGAATATTCTTATTAGATGCCTCAGCCTGTCCATTACCTTGAGGGTAATAGATTGAGGAGCAATGTTGAGTGATGTGGAACCGTTCGTAAAGGTCATCAATGTCTTGATTTTTAAATTGGCCCCCATTATCTGTTACAATTAAAGAGGGTATCCCATATCTACAAATAATGTAGTTCAAAATGAACATAGCCACCTGTTTGCCAGTGGCTTTGATTAGCGGAATGGCCTCTACCCACTTCGTGAAATACTCAGTGGCCGTAATGATGAACTTGTGTCCATTTGAAGAATTGGGATATATTTGTCCAACCAAGTCAAAGGCCCATTGCTGAAATGGCCAATGTGTAATGAAAGGTATAAGTTCTCTGGCAGGAGCATGGATGAGATTTCCATGTGTCTAGAATTTATGACATGTTTTGGAAAATTGGATAGCATATTTTTCCATGGTAGGCCAGTAATAGCCTACTCTGAGAAGTTTCTTTGCTAGTGAAAATTCGTTTGAATGTGATCCACATACACCTTCATGGACTTGTTTTAACACGCGATCTGACTCTTCAAGTTCTAAACATCTAAGAAGCGTACCGTTGAGACCTCATTGATATGAGTTATTAGTTATGAGGAGATAACATGATGCTATCCTAATCAAGGCTCTTTTCTCATTTTGAGATAGATTATTGGGAATGGTTTGGTTAGTTAGGTAAGCAATGATATTAGCATATCGAGATTGGTCTGGGGTGTTCAAAGCATAGATTACTTAATATTCAAGGGTATCAAAGGCAGGATAGGATAATTCTTCCACCAAGAAGTCATAGAAAAATTGATGTTCCTCCAGTTGTAACATGGATGTCAATGTAGCCATGGCATCTGTGAATTTGTTCTCTGTTCTAGGTATCTGTTGGAATGTGATGAAGACAAAGTACTTCTTTAGGTCATCAACCAGTTGCTTGTAAGGTGTCAAATTCTCATCTTTCATCTGATAATCTCCATTAACTTGATTGATAATGAGTTGGGAGTCACCATACACATGTAACTCTAAAATCTTCCATTCCATGGCAAGCTTAAGACCATTCACCAATGCTTCATATTCATAAATATTATTTGTGCATGGAAACATTAATTTGTAGGACTTGGGTATCTTGTAGCCTTGAGGAGTTATGAATAGAACTCCTACTCCAGAGCCTTTTTGCGTGAAAGAACCATCAAAGTACATCTTCCACAGGTACTCAGTTAGATTCATAATGGTCTCATTAGAAAATTCAATCCTTAAATGTTTATCATCTTGGAGCGGTGAATCAGCTAGTTGATATGCAAGGACTTGTCCTTTAATAGCCCTCTTGTCTACATACTCAATGTCAAATTCACTTATAATGAGGACCCATTTTTCCAGACATCCTGTTAATGTCATTTTTCTCAAAACATAATTTAAAGGATCAATCTTTGCAATAAGCCTTACTGTATGTGATAGCATGGAGTGTCTTAATTTCTATGATGCAAAGACAACTTCTAAGCATGCTTTCTCAATAATGTTGTAATTGAGCTCATAGGAGACTAGTGTTCTACTGATGTAGTAGATAGCTCTTTATTTCTTTGTTTCATCCTCTTGTGCTATTAATACTCCTAGTGATGTAGCTGTAGCTGAAATATATAGGAGTAATGGCTTTCCATGAATGGGTGCCATAAGAATAGGAGTAGCTAGGTACTCTTTTAATTCTCTGAAGTTGGATTCATAGTGTTCATCCCATTTGAAGGTGACCCCTTTATGTAGTAATTTAGTAAAGGGTTGTGCTCTTTCTACAAGTTGTGACATGAACCTCCTGATTGATTGAAGTCTCCCTTGTAGCATCCTCATTTGACTGATGTTGTGTGGAGGAGTCATCTCTAGTATAGCCTTGACCTTTGCAGGATCTACCTCAATTCCCTTTGCTAAAACAATAAACCCTAAGAGCTTTCCTGATTGGACCCCAAAGTCACACTTCTTTGGATTGAGCCTGAGTTGAAATTGCTCCATCTGATCCAATATCTTCCTTAAGTCATCAATATGGGTGCTTCTTTCTTTAGATTTAGCTAAGGTTTCATCCACGTAATCCTCCATGTTTTTATGCATCATATCGTGGAATATAGTAGTCATTTCTCTTTGATATGTAGCACTGGCATTCTTTAACCCAAATGGCAAGACGTTCCAGCAAAAGTTTCCCCATGTGCATGTAAATGTAGTCTTCTCTTAATCCTTGGGGGAAATTTTTAACTGATTATAGCCTAAGAAACCATCCATTAATGAATACATTTGGTAGCCTGATGTGAGGTCTATGATCATATCTATATTAGGAAGTGGGAAGTCATCCTTAGGACATGCCTTGTTGAAGTCTCTGAAGTCTGTACATATCCTGATAGATTTATTAGATTTAGATACTGGGACCACATTGGAGATCCATCCTACGTAAGCAATGACTCTCTTTCAAAAATTTCTCTAGCTCTACTTTTACTAGCAATGCAACATGAGGATGCATTTTTCTTAGTTTTTGTTTTATGGGTTTGATTTTGGGAGCTATAGACAAGTGGTGCATTATTAATTTAGGATCCAGTCCAGGCATATCAGTATAAGACCATGCAAATTTTATCTTGTTCTCTTTCAGGAACTTGGTGAACTATGTCTTCTCCTCTTCTAATAAAGATTGTGCTAGGTGGACTATTTGAGGAACTTCAGTTGTTCCCAAATTAACTGGTTGTGTTGGTTCTATCAGAACTGAAGACCTTTCTTGAAAGTGCTCAGGGAGGATATCAAGAATCTCATCCTTTGGCACCTCTGACAGGTTTTCACCATCAGATACATCTTTTTTTTTACTATTTTAGGATCTGACACTGCCACAACATGGTTTTCACCGTCAGTCCCCTTTTTCTTTTTATTTTCCAATTGTTGACTGAGAAACTTGATATCCTCCTATGACATGTTCATGCTCCTTGCATTGGTGGAAGAAGAATAGGGTTCACAAGTGTTTAGATAGAAATCCAAGGTGTACTCATTGGGAAAGGTGAGGATAGGAGTAGGATCTAGATTAGTCCAATCAATTAGGTCTGGTTTTATCAAAGACAAGGAGTCAGACTCTGTGAAGGACAGCATCGCGTTAGCGTCAAGACTATTAATTGACATGACATGTCTTGTCAAGTTAAGTTCTTTGATTTTTAGATCAATAAGAGTTAGATCATTGTTCTGATTAATAAAAATAGGTTTTACAAGGACCCGAAACCTTTACAAAAAAGCCAGAGAGTTCAGCAGGTTTTACAAGGACCTGCAACCTAGTTTAAAAGATACACAGTTTTTAAAATGCATAAACATCTTTGCCAAGGCAATAGAACAGAAAGGGACAGCAGCACAACATATCGAACAGAAAAAAGTCCCAAAGTAAAAATAGGAAACAACAGGGACAGCAAAAAGGGGAACAAACAGGAAAAGCAAAGAAAAGAAAACAGTTACATTTCTTTAACCATCTCTTCAGCTTCCAGGACCATTAGTTGCATGTTGTTAACAGAAGTTTTCAGTTCCTCTATTTCTTTGTCATCCTTTGGGCTCTTTTTCCTCGCACTAGCTCTAGTTCTCGATCCCGGTCCCATCTTCTCCACAATACTGCTATCTTTTTCCTTATTAATCACTTCTAGTTTATCCATGAGGATTTGGGCATGACCGCAGTAGGCTTTCAAACTTATGAGACACTGTTCCCCAATTTTCTTGACAGTAGCCTCCAATCTTTTAACTTTTTTGTGAAAACTCTTGATATCCTCATCCCTGTTGTCCTTTTCCATGTTGTCTTTAATTTGTTTAACTTGTTTTTCCATACTTTCCACCTTTTTGGCATATTCCACCTGTGCTTCTAAATTGCCGACAACTTCCTTCATCTCCTTCAAACAATCCGCCACTGTTTTGTCCCCTATCCCCATTCTATTAAGGATTTTCATCTCCTCCTGTGTTTTCTCAACTTTCTTTTTGAGAGTAACCTGATCATTATACATTATTTTAATGAAACCAGAAAAATCATCAATAATACCTTTGTTAGTTTTCTTTTCATGTCCTCTTTCTTCCATGTTCAAAGGGTTTTCCATGAGCCCGGAATCCCCAGCTTTATTCTGGTCCATGCATACATTCTCCTTATGAATGTCAGTTTTCAGCTCCCTCTTTTTGATCTCTGGTTCATCTTTTTCATTCTGTCTGTCTTCTGTTTTCTTCATCTTCCTATTATCAGGAGTTTCCTCTTCCTCATCGGATGTTAGAACTATTCTTCTTGAACTGGTATTAATGTTTCTGCGGGTCTCTTTCCCCTCAACTCTCTTCCTTTTTTTGACCTCCTTTTTACTTGCCTCTTTCTCCGTCTCCGTTTCAGAGTCCTCCATCTGGGAATTCCTCTGTTTTTCCTTTTTGTTACGCACCCCCATTTTAGTCTCAGTCTCTGAGTCAGCAGTCTGTATTTTCTTCTGGGTTTTAGCTTTACCCTTTTGTTTTCTACTTTTAACTTCCCAATTCTCATCGCTATCCTCTGTTTCTGACCCCTCCTGGCTAACTTTCTTCTTTTTCTTTAGGTTACCCTTTTTCTTTTTTATTGGTGTTGATAAACCCTTAGCCTCTCCTTCGCTTTCTGTATTTTCCTCAAACATACTGTCATCCTCCTCTCCTTCAGTATCCTTTGTTTCTTTAATTTTCTTCTTCTCCTAAGACCTAGCCTCTTTTCTATTTTTCATTACTTCATAGACCAGCAACATAAGTCCCTGGTGTGAAGCGTGATCCCCCTTGGGATCTTTCTGGTAGCTAGTTATAGTGGCTTCTAAGGAACTAAGCAGATAATAAGGAAAGTTTATTTTTACCTTATGTCTGAAATGATTTAAAAGCATAAAATGATGCCCTGTGGCCCTGGTAAACCTTCCATCCAGCGTTATATAACTAATGAGGACATACAAAACATACCTCCAAGGCCTGGATATGCGTTTAGGGTTGTGGTACGAAGTGTCAATCTTCACCAGTCTCTTCTTTTCTTTCTCATTAACCAGAAAAGTCTCCCAGGCTTTATCTGATATCACTCTATCGCGGTAGAACTTGAGCCCCTCCGTATCCATGCCCGTAGCTTCCGTGACAATCTCCTCTGTCACTTCCAAATACTCCTCATCCACTAAGATTTTCCCTTCCTTCCAGGTTTTCTGAAAAATCCTGGTGATGTTTGGGTCTCCCCCATGCAACCTCTCCGAATACACAGCGAGGCCACCATCTGTCAGAATCCTCCACACCTCCTCGTTCCTTTTCCATTTGCTGCAACTCACAGGTTCAATACGCTTCTTATTTCCTCCCATTGTCTCTCTGCTATTTCTGTTAGCTATGTTCTCAACTCTCCAAGTAATGCCAAAGACAACATTTTGAGAAAGGAAAATGACCCATAAAACGTGCCAAATCCCGCTCGATATGATAGCCTTTTGCTGCCGCCTTTTATGGCCATAATGACACCTTACCTGGTTATTATTGATTTCAAAATAACTTTCCATTTATGACTACTTTCTGACATCTCTTCCGGCGCTCGTCCTCGAGCTTTAACTTCACTTCGATCGGCAGCATATTTTCATTATTCCATTGATCCACCTCATCCCTTCTACTTGCGTAATTCGCCGCCCAGTCAGCTATATTATTTGCTTCGCGGTAATTATGTGTTATAATACAACACTCAAAAGAATTTATTATCTCCTTTGCTTTTTGAATAGTATTTTGAATTGTCCATGATGCGGGGAATTCATTATTTAAACACTTGACTATGTTAAGAGAATCTCCTTCAACCCATAGTTTGGAACAACCTCTCTCTTTAGCATATCTGACACCTTGAAGAGCCGCACAAGCTTCGGCCATATGATTAGTCTGGTGGCAAATTGGTATGGTTTTAATTCCTGTACAGACACCATTTTCATCTCTGATTACTATCCCACAACCAGCCACTCCTGGGTTGCCCTTAGAGGCCCCATCGAAATTCATTTTCTGCCATCCCTTAGGAGGACAATCCCATCTAGCATTTTCTCTGTTGTCATTAGTAATCTTTCTGTTAAGTTTTCCATTTATATTCCAGTTTTTAAAAACTAAAATGTCATTCTCCTGATTTGA
>MU223090.1:684658-696397 GCA_018584345.1 Thuja plicata
AACCTTAGGAAATATTGAAATAATTGAATTAATTACAATTTGATCAAGGAAATTGATTTGAATTGAAAATGTTGCAAAGCATTGATTCAGGAATTTGATAAATTGATAAAATGATAAATGGGGCCCAGAGTCTAGGTGACCATTTTAGGGTGCATACAGCAGATGCAGTGGGGGCTACATAAGCATTTTCAACATAGTGCTTAGCTAAATCACCAATATCAGCCAGATGCAATTTCATCAAACTCTGCCATGCATGGAAGTTATCTTTGTTCAGCTTTGGTACCTCCTTCTTATACATCTTGATCTTTTGCTCCAAGTACCTTCAAACTGTATTCAAGAGACCAAAGCTTTGATACCAATTGTTAGAATGAATTTAGAATAACTGAGAGGGGGGGGGGGTGAATCAGTTATCCTCATGTCTAAATGTGCCCATTAAAATTTTATACCAATTTGAACAACTCAGATCTACTCGGCAGCAATAACATGAAACAACAACATATATATGCAGTCTACTGTTTAGATGTAATCAACATGTAGAAACTTAACAGTAAAACTCAACATAAACATTCACACAAGTTAACACCAGAATTTAACGTGGAAACCCAATATGGGAAAAACCACCAATAACATGCTATCAACTTTTCACTCTTTTGAAGTGAGCTCTATTAGGAGCCAACCCTGTTAAAGGTTATAAAACACACTGCTAAATGTGACCTGGTTAAAAGATTTAATCACCTTGTCAGGAGTGACCTTGTTAGAGGACTTAGAACATTCCACCTAAATGTCACCTTGCTAAAGGGTTTATAAAATGACTGTTAGGTCAACCTGGTTAAAGGATTTTGACTGATACAATGGTTAGAAAGTGATCAGCGGGTGGGATCTGATACATACAACTTACTTTGCAAATTCAGATCCAATTCAACTCTAATGCTAATTCATTGAGTGGCCTCCATTCTCATTTTAATCTTTAGATCTACTTAGAAATCTGTCAAGCAATCACTCTTGTAGCTCTCTGCTTCTCTGTTTAGCCTTCTCTGCTAGATCATGTCAATCAATCAATTAACTATGCAATCCTCTTGCATACTCTTCATACATAGCATACATCATGAATAACCTCCTGAGGTTATCATATACCTCTTCATCTAGGTCAGATAGATCTTTTTCCACTTAATCAAGATCGTAGATCTTAGGTTAGGTCAGATCCAACGGATCTTTCCATCTTTACATTTAATTTAATTCTCCAAAGAAATCACAAATTAAATCTTTGATCCATCCATTAATTACAGTTACATGTGCATTTACATAGTGTGGATCAATCGTGCTTATCCTTAATTAAATTTACATATCCCAATAAAATCAATTATGTCGGCCAGAGATCTCAAATCTCAACTATTACCAAAATACTATTGCTCGGCCAACACTGTGTTCCTTGGCAATTTACTGGCGCTCGGTCATCACTGACTTCGCTTGGCATTACTGGCGCTCGACACAAACTGTTCTCAGTAAATTGTCATCGAAAGATAAACAACTCATTACTTTGCCAATGTGCCAATTGATCTAGTACCCTTGTAATTTCTCATAACTCAACCATTCCACTTGGTCTTCTTGTTAAATCTCCTTCATCAATCAATAGATATAGTACTCAAACAGATAGCAATAGTCTCACCAGTTAAAGTTTGACATCAATGACAAAACAACAATTGTTTCCATTGTAGCTTTCCAACAATATTTCCAACAGTTTCTTCCTCAAGGAAATCTTATTTACTAAAGATTTGTCTTGATACATCTCACTAAGCTTCTTCCATAGCTTCTCTGTAGATGTTTCTTCATGCATAATGATTATAACAGAGTTTGTAAGGCATAATCTGATTAGACCCTTGGCTTCATGGCCCATAATTTCATACTTAGCAACCTCAGCTAGATTTATAGGTTTCATGACATTCTCATCAATGTCATCCCACATATCTTGATCTAATAATAGATCCTCCATCTTCAACTTCCATATTTCAAAATTAATTATAGAAAATTTCTCCACATTTATACTCCTTGTCAAACTTTCCATATAAAATTCCTGCAACAAGATCACAAAGTATCTTCTACACAAGCTCCCACTCAAATATGGATTAGTTCAAAAAACACAACAAGCCACAATTGAAATTAAAGGTGATTAGACTTTGATACCACGTGTAAGGAAATTAAGATAGTGGAACAACTTCCTACACTAACCATGAGGGTAGACTAATGCGAAAATTTTCTCAAATCTTTACAATAGTTATAAAAACTCAACAAAAATAACATAAATAACATGTATACATGTGCATTAGAAAAAGGGAAGCACGGTGGTGGATCTGATTTCCTATTGCACAATTGGAAGGAAGATGAACCAATAGTGTCAAGTAGGACTTATAAGCACTAAATGAGTCAATGATCCTTCACAATAATGAATTGGGAAAGTTGGATTTGGGGGGAAATGATATGAGGATGCAAGATAAGAGGCTAAATAAGAAAAATTGACAAGATTCAGGAAATACAAATTGATGAAAGAATAGATAGATGGTTGTAATAAATAGAAACATGAATTTGATAACTCTACCAACTTATGATTGAAATTTGAAGATTATTTTGAGGGTACAAAATGCCTTGGGCATTTCGTTCTTGGGAAAAAAAAACCTGGGGTGTTTTGTACTTGAACTTTGATGGATGACCCTGTAGATCACAAATTTTCTAGAATAGTTCTGACAACTGCACTACATGTTCCTACACACATAAAAATAGGGAAAAAGGTTGTGGAAAGGGGTTGCATAAAGGAAAGATTGTCGATTTATAGAAGCTAGATTTGAATCATAAGTTACCTTATACCTCGATGGTGCAATGCATCTTTTGATGTAATCACAAGTGTTAATGCAATAGCCCTTGAATCCACATAAAAAAAATCAAAGGAAATCATGAAAGACAAGATTTTGCAACATGAATGTTGTAGTTTTCCACAATGCTTGATGAAGGAGAAGAATGATACTTTGAAGGTTTGAAGACTTGGATGCTTTAAGAATTTGAGAATGCTTGGATGTAGAAGATATATTGAAATCTTGATCATGAATCTTTTTGGTTACCAAAATGAGGAGAGATAGGCCACTTATATACCTCTCACACTTTTCAGGATTCAAAATTGATCCATACTGACCAAGACAACAAATTTCCCACCAAAACATCAGAACCAAGCTCTAATTCAAATTTTAGCCAAATCTTGGGGGAACAAAACACCTTGGGCATTTTTCTCCTAGGAACATAATGCCCTAGGAATTTTGTACCTAGGAGAGTGAACCAAAATTGAAAAGGAAGGTCAGGGAGATAGGGTAGATGCCAAAATAAGAGGCACAACTGATTTCAAGGCCGAGAAGAAGTATAAAGGCCACAAATGATAACATAGGGCTCATGCAGGATAATAAATGATGGAAGAGGAAAAATAATAAAGGAACATGCCTAGAAATAAGAGCTCACAAAAAATATTTTGTAAATTTGAATTAACATGAGACTTATAATATTAATTTAAAAGTCTAGTGAGCATTAGGAGAGCATGAAATCAATGTGGGAACCCATACATGCTAAAATGGGGCTAAATTGAACATCTAGTTATAGGTTCTTACTTTTTAGGATGATAAAATAACATAACATGGAAAACCCTCTTGGGAGAAAAACCCACACTCCAAAAGCTGCCCAATATATTATTCAAAAATCAATAATAAATTAAAATATACTTGCAAAGAAAGTTTCTCTTAGGAGCATCTCAAACCAAAGATCTATAGGTAGTTGAATAGTTATAAGACTCTTACACCCATCCTCTATTTTATGCACATAATATATAGGAGTACAATTCATGAAACCGTCAAACAATATTACAATTTCACTATGGGCTAAAAATCATTGATAAAGTGGTGCCCATCTTATCTCCATTCAAAGATGCCCTATGTTGTTCAAAACACACACCAACATGTTCAACTCCCTTTTATAACTCATTTATGTATTCAACATATTTTTGCATTTCCTATTTCGAGAGACCCAACTTCTGGAGTCCATAACTTTTGAACTAGGCGTTCAATTAACAAATTGTTTGAAGCACTAGAAAGCTTGTGATGCACTCTATTGCCTTGTAAGCACTACAACAATTACAAACATTTTCAAGCCATTTCAGAGCCTTTAAAATTGAATTCATAAAATTTCTTCAACAACTTCAAAAACAAAATCTTAAATATCTTCAAAACTAGACATGATCTTGCAACAAAAATTTGTTGGCATGCTTATCTAACCCATCTAAAGATTTCAATAAATTTTAGGGAAAATTTGTGCTCAAATGAAACTTTACTATAAAGAGTAACCATATGTAAATGCAAGGTTGAGATATATTTTCCTAAAAATATCTACCTCTCTCCTTTTCTTTCCTCATACACCTTAACCCAATTTTTTGGGAGTTGAACTCAACTAGACTTAGTAGTCCAAAATAGACTCAATCTTGGGACTCGACACAAACTCAACAAAAAAATTGGGATGAGAATCAACAAAGAAGAAAATCATATTTAAAAAAAAAATAATGCATTTTGAGAATATAAGAGCCTGATTTGATTATCAATTTGTCATAATTAAAACATTAGACAAGTCATGTGCTCTTTAAAAGCTCAATATTTAGAGTTTCATAATTCATACTCATAGCTTCAAACTTTCAAATGTACAATTTCATCATATGTTTATATAAATGTTTGCATATAACAATATGTCAAAATGAGAAAAATAACCAAATACAATCCACATCTTCCTATTTACTTTCCTAATGTAACTTAATTTTATAGGCCTTGAACTAGAAGGTGCTATGATATCAACAAGACGATGAATTATTTTGTCAAAATTATCTTCAATATCCTCCATTGCATCCAATTTTTCTACTTCTGCTTCTTATTTTGCTCCTCCCTCCAATTTTACAAGATCTTATTTAGTAAGGATGAAATCATTATTTTGTTATTGAAAATCCATTCATCATATGGATCAGTATCATCCAAGTCGATGGACTGATGTGAAATGCCCTCCACATTTCTAGTTCAAAGGCAAAGTTTTTTTTTAATGAAGACAAGATCACTGAGGCACTATTGGGTAAGCTTATTTCTATTTTATGTGTAAATATTCTCTGCTTCTTACACTCCTTAATTCAATATTAAAACCTATTTTGGACATGATTGTGCCAAAAAAAGAGAAAATAAACCAAGTTGTGAGCTGTTGGACATCCCTAGGAAAACTTGACAATTCTCACCCAAGACTTGGGAGTCTGACCCTATCATTCAACAAATCATAGGTTGATACTCAAGCAAGTTTTCATTGAGACTTGGCGATACTCAACTCATGAGCCCTGGGAGAGTCAACTCGCAAGTCCTAGATGAGTTGACTCACTGAGCATTAAGACTTGTGAGTGCCATGAGTCTTGATGAGTACTCATTGAGTCGTAAAACATTGCTCTCTCTCTCTCTCTCTCTCTCTCTCTCTCTCTCTCTCTCTCTCACACACACACACACACACACACACACACATTTCCCTCTCCTCCTCTCTTTATAATCATCTCTCTCTTCCTATTTATCTCTCTTGCTACCTCTCTCTATCTCTCTATATATTTTTCTCCCACTTCCTATCTCAACAATATCTTCATCTCTTCCCCTCTATGTCTACATATATCTCCCTCTTTCTATACCTCTATACCTATATATCTTTGCTTCTATATCTCTATCTCTCCATATTATTAGGATTGAGTAATACTGAGAGAGGGGGGGGGGTGGTGAATCACTATTACAACACTTTAAATTAAACTTAAACCAATTCCAAATAAACCATAAGCTTACTAAAATGAAAAGAAAATAAACAAATAACATAGAACTCATAACACCATTATTTGTTGTTGAGGAAACCCTGGCCAAGGGAAAACCCCAGTGGGGATGGTACCCACAAGCATGCACTAAAGTATAATGTCCCTGTTAGGAAACCTAGCCCTGTTAGGAGTTGAATATTACATAGTACATTTCCTTATTAAAGGAATAACAACCCTGTTAAAGGTATAAAACACCATGTTAGGGGCCCACTGAGCTTAAAAATATTACAACAAAAACTTTTGTTACAAAGTGTTCTTAGTAATGAACAAAACAAGCATATTCAATGCTTAGATAGTTCCAGTCACAGCTCTTTAATGATCTCTATCAACCTTTGATCTCACATTTGTCATCCGCATACATATATATCCTTCCTTTTCTCATATCACATCATCTCTTTACAAAAAGTCTTCACACACACACACACACACACACACACACACATTTTTCTTCATTTTTCTTCTCTTCTCCCCCTTTGACAAAAATTACAAAGGTGCATAATTTTTTTACAAAAATATAGAATTTTTCGTGCTTGCTCACCAATTTCAGAATATCTTGAAAGGAATCTTCCAAGATCTTCACTTCTGCACTCGATGACTCTACCAAAAACTAACTAACGTGAATTAGTCCATTCAGTGCATAAGATGATGTTTCTATTTCCTTTAACTTTGTGGGCATAGAGTTATTCAATGATTTTGTAGTCTTCTCCATGTCAGATAGATGAGCTTCAAGAATTGATAGCTTAGGAGTGATTAGGCTCTTCAGCAAACCAAATCTTGTCATCACTCTCCCTTCCTCAATATACAAGACATTCAACTTGTCAAGAATCCTTGTAACCTCTCTGCCCATCTCTATTAAAAATTGTGAGGAGGTCTCACAACTATCCATCATGTTGTTCAGAGTTGCCCTGTCCTTTGCAATAATATCTTCAATATTCTAAATGTGTCTGATAGGGTTCATGCAGTAGCTAAATAGTATCCTTCCATGTGTAACACAACTTCTAGCCTTTCATTTAGCTTCTCTCAGAATGCCCAAGTCCCATGAAATAGACTGGCAAACTTCCTTCAACTTCTTCTTTGATAACTCTTCTCCGCCTTCTCTCCAACAATCTTCACTAAAGACTCATAGTGACTATCAAAATCATCTAGTGCTAAACTCAGATTCTCTGCTTCATCCTTTCCTTGAAAAAAAATAGGTCCTGGAATTAGTTTGTTCACAATATTAATTGCTCTAGTGAGTACCTTAGTCTTCTTATCTCCTTTATGCTCAGATCTTTCTTTTGCTTTTGTGAGTGTGATGAAAGATAGTCTCATCAATTCATCCTCATCCATGTACTGTCAACATCAGTACTTAAGGTTTTATCCTTACTTTCCAACAATAGAGTAGTAGATGTGCCTCATGTTTTACCTCAACTCTTGCATCTTCATATTTTGTTGCATCTGTCTCATTTCTCTGTTCAGACTCAACTATCTGCTCTTCCTCTTTCTGTTCTTCCTCTTTCTATTCTTCCTCTTCATTTTCCACTGAGTTGTCAATATTTCCTGCAAATGGTTCCTTCTCATCAAGTGAAGTGTCAAGGGTCACATGCACACCAAAAACATAGAAATCTGGTTGCATGACATCTTCGCTCTTCTCAACACTTACCTCAGCTGCCTTAGAACATTCACCAATTTCTACAGGTGTAGGAATAGTATGTTTAGGAGGTGGATTATTCTCAGGAATATCACTCATAAGTATCTGATCTTATGCCTTCTGAGTCTCCTCTAAGACTTCCTCGTATTTCCTGCCCATAATTTTTACTAATCTTGCTTTGGTTATTAACAGGGGTTCAAGTGCTCCCAATATTCTTTCTCTCTCCTATACTGAAACTACTGGCAACATGTCATCAATATCTTGATTCCTTATAGCCTCATCCTCAATAAGTGCTAGTTGTTTTCTTATCTCTAGTTTTCCATATATTTCCTCAGGTATAATTCCCTCTATCTATAGTAGATTCTTCTTGAAAACAAGTAAGTGATTTATCACTATGTCTTCAATCTTTAGTTTATCAGATTCCTCATGCCTATCATAGTATTTGTCTACTGAAACAAGCTTTCCTTGCTCAATAGCTCTCTTCTCTAACACCTTCAAATCATGCTTCCATACATGTCTTCCACTTTTGGTCTCTTTTTCAGCTTTCTTCTCTTCTCCTTCAGTCCTTTGTTCCTTAGGAGGTGAATTCAGTTTAGTGGATCTTGTGTTTCTCTGAGGTACAAGCTTTACTGTCTCTTCATGCGATGTCTTCTTTGGTGGTGAGGGGGTGGTTACATCAATTATTGTAGAAGGTGGACTAACTACCTACTCAATCTCTAGAGGTGGAAGGGCTGCAATAGAAGTACTTGCCAACCTAGATGATCTCTCTGCTATCTTCTTCCTTACTTCTTTCATCTCTTCTTTGGTTAAACCTGCCTTAGCTCCATTTTCATCAATAATGTTTTCTACTTTTCTTTTCCTCATACCTCTAGTCTGCTATTCTCTGACTTTAGCTTATTTTTCTTCATATGTGCCCCATCTCTCCTCAGATGTATCAATTTCAGATGCCAAAACATGTTCAATCTGCATAGTTAGAACTTTTGAAATGACTTCATAACCCATAGGGTAACACCATTTCTTTCTAGGTACGACTACCTAAAAACATACACAATTAGTTTCAACCATGAAACAAATTGTATCATTGTATTTCTCAACTAACTCTATAGGAATTATGAATCTTTCTTTCATTTGCCTCTGAAGAATCTTGATCATGCCAAACAATTCACCATCAACCCATGTGTTGTTTTGCCTTCGGTAGCTCTGTGATGTCTGAATACCAGTGGGCATCCCTTCTATCCATGCTCTAGGGTGCATGCCTAGAAAATTATGCTAAATGTGGATATACATATAAATTAGGAGTGAGCCAAATCTAAAAGTCTTAGATTTATCCTTCTTAATTAGCTTTACATTCTCCAAGAATTGTTGTGCCAGAACTTTGCATAGGTTATATTTAGTGTTTTCTTTTATCATCCTGTAAGCCATCATAATTACTTTTGTAGAAACTGAATTAGGTCTACTGTTGTAGTAGAATTTGTATCCAAGTATCATCGCAATCAGTCTGACATCCTGTAGGAAAATATCATTCACTATCATAGATTGCCTGTCCCATTTAGAATGTGTTAGGGTTTCAACTTGTTTCTTTATGTTCTTCTTAGCCACAAAGATAACTCCAATGTTGTCTAGCCTATTTATCTCATGAATTAACTGACTTCATATCTTTACAAGTTGTTCTCCTATCCAGATGAATTGATCATGAACTTTGCTAATTAAGATTTTGAGCCATTCATCTTCGCTGAACTCATATAGATCCAATATTTTTATAATGCTTAGGTCGTCTATGTGTTTGAATTCATCCTTCATTTTACCATTATCAGTCATGTATTCCATTTTAGTAGAAATCTCATCAACACCCAATATATCATACTTGCAATGAATGTAAGCCCTAATATCCTCTACATGCAAGACGTCATGTGGTGTCTGATAAAATGCTTCTTCAGGGTTGTCTTCACAAGACTTAAATGAATGTTTCTTGAATTTGTATCTAGATTGATCTACAACATCAAAATCAAAGGTGCATCCATAACTTCTGTATGAGTAGATGATGTAAATACCTTAATCATGCTGAATTTCAAATTCCTGCTTCGATCGATCACACAATATAGCTGTTAGATGTTTGATACTCTCCAATATCTACTTATCTTAGGTCGTTGCTCTTCAAATGGTAAAGAAATAGGTATCTCAAATGTCCTTTATTCATTGTTAAGTGTAAAATGCACATTACCCAATACACAACTTTGTATAATGTCCAGTCAATTACAAATCTTGTGATCACCAAATATGCATCGTCCGATGTTGTGCTCTCAGATATAAGTCCTATGATGTTTGCAAATATCATAACTAAGCTCGCTGGAGCTTACTCTTCAAAATTAGAGGTTGGATATATTCTGATATCTTCATCCAATGCTCCCCTAAGGCCATGATCGGCCATTTAGGTCGATGTGTTCACATGAGGTGAAGATCCAGTAGCATCTACTGTCTCTCCTTGAACCAATATCTCATTTGACTCTTTGATTTTCCATATCTTACCACTACTGTTATCTTCTGCTTTCTTGAAACAATTGTCAAAATCAATCTTGTATTCTGCAAGACTCTTACTAGTATCACTTTCATTCTTCTTTGTATCCATAGGAGGTGGTACTCTTCTGTTATTTACTCCATTATACCTGCAAAAATTTGCTATATGACCTGGATTGTTACATTTGTAGCATATAGGAGGTCTTCTATTTCGATTAACTCGCAACTTACAATTCCTTGCAATGTGTCCAAGGTTATTACATTTGTAACATGTGATCTTAGCTGTTGATTCTTCTCTAGTGTAAGCTTGTATGTATCTAGATTGATCAGGTTTTCTGCATTCTTCTTACTTGTGCCCATATATATTGCAATTAAAACAATAACTAGAAAAATATTTGAAAGGGGTATTACCTCTGCAATCTCTCTTCATGTGTCCAAACTTGTTACATCCAAAACATCTACCTCTGAAAGGTTTGATATGTTCTCTAGGTTCTTCAAGAATAAGTTTTTCTCCACCAGTCTTCGCATCAGGTTTCTCTTCTTGAATCTTAGAACATTCAGCTTCATTGAAGCCAATACCAGTCATATCACTTTTAGGTTTTTGTCTGTCTCTTTGTTCAACGATCAAGTCACTGCTCATGTGGAGTTTCTCAATGTGTTTCTTTGTCTCAACAAGTTCACCTTTTATGATCTGATTATATTTCTCCAATTCTAGATACCTCTTGTAATGGTCAAGGTCAATCTTCATTTGTCCCATCAGAATATTAGCATCCTTCAAAGCTTCTTTAGTCTTGTACTTAGCATCCTTTTCTTGTTGAATCTCTTTAGCCATTGCTTCATTATTAAGCTTCAGAGTATCATTCTCTTGTTCAAGTCGCTTTATCTGATCTGAATTATCATTGTCTGAATCTTCTTTTATCTGAACCATAAGATCCTGTCTTTGATTTTTGGCTGATCTTTCAATTTCTTAATGAATCCCTTAGCTCTTCTTAGACTGAATCTCAAGTCACCATTTTTTTCTTTTTCTCTATCAAGGTCTTCAAGTGCTGCTTCAAAGTTCTCTTCCAAACTTACTGAATCCATCTTGATCTCCCTTAAGTTGTTATACTTTCTCTTCAAGGGCCAATAGCTCTGATACCAATTGTTAGGATTGAGTAATACTGAGAAGGGGGGGGGGGGGTGACTCAGTATTACAACACTTTAAATTAAACTTAAACCAATTCCAAATAAACCATAAGCTTACTGAAATGAAAAGAACATAAACAAATAATGCATAACTCATAACACCATTATTTGTTGTCAAGGAAACCCTGGCCAAGGGAAAACCCCGGTGGGGATGGTACCCACAAGCATGCACCAAAGTATAATGTCCCAGTTAGGAGACCTAGCCCTGTTAGGAGCTGGATATTACATAGTACATTTCCTTGTTAAAGGAATAACAACCCCGTTAAAGGTATACAACACCCTGTTAGGGGTCAACTGAGCTTACAACTCTTACAACAAAATCTTCTGTTACAAAGTGTTCTCAGTAATGAACAAAACAAGCATCTTCAATGCTTGGATAGTTCCAGTCATAGCTCTTTAATGATCTCTGTCAACCTCTGCTCTCGCATCTGCCATTCACATACATACATATCCTTCCTTTTCTCATATCATATCATCGCTTTACAAAAAGTCTTCATATATATATATA
>MU223090.1:696447-718189 GCA_018584345.1 Thuja plicata
ATATATATATATATCATCATCATCATCAAGTTGACTCTCTTAATTATTATCACATAGTCGGCTCTCAATACAAAATAGAATTAATAATGTAAAGAGAAAATACAAAATCGACGCTCTTACATAACCAAAATATAGGTTATCCAAAATCATAATCCAACTTAGCTTGCCAGGAGTCCACGCCATACTCCTTAAATCATCGCTACTTGTTCAATTGTTCTGTTACACTATTCTACTGTTTGTGCATGTCTTCAAATCTCTCTAACTCTTTGTAATCATCACCAAAACCCAATCAATCTTAGGTGGAGGTCATACATACTCCATAGTATCTTCCTCTAAGCTCGCTAGTCATAAAACATCGTACTCGATCTTCGCTATCCAAAACAATATTGTTATACTCTGTATTTTTGCTTCTATACTTAGTCATTTTGAAGACTGTATCTCCAAAACCGAACTTCATTCCAAGCGATCAATATATTAGATGTGTTGCCATAAATGACAACCCATAAGTGTCTCACACCATACCAAAAACATCCCTTGCCAACATATATTTCTTCTTCCATTTTTCTAACCATCTCTATCTCATTATCTCTCCACATCTCTCTACCGCTCCCCCCTCGGCCCCCCCCTCCCCCTCTCTCTCTCTCAAAACTTACCAGGAGCTCGTTCATAATGGAGCTTGATTATCTTCTTCATTCAAAGGTTTTGTTTCAATCAAGTTTGAACATAACTTATTTGAATCTACCACTTCTCCATTGAGCCTTTTGTTGCACAAACAACATTTTGCAAATGTCCTACGAATTGACCTCATATAGTGCACAATCTATGCAATATAACAATTTTTTTCTAACTGACCTTCCAAACCTCTTAGGTGTATTCATTGTATACCAAGGTGCAAATTTTAGTTTGTTAATATAGACAAAAAAACAAAATAAAAATGTGGGAACTTTTTAGTTTTTATTATTGTAGACTTCTAAAAAAAACTTTTAAGATTTTTTTATTCTTTATTTAACATCAAGGTAATCTACAAGGAATTTAGACATGAATAGAAGAATTTTAATTTCATGTCTTCAACTAAACCTGACGTCAATCAACGATAAAAAATATGGATCTCGGGTTGAAAGGGAAATGGAAGCCGTCAGTGACCGTCAAAATATTGATTCGGAAAACGCTGGACTATCTGAAGCGAGTGGACGCAGCTACGCAAAATATTTGTGCTCAGTCTTCCGAGATGTGTGGGACAGAGATAGCAAATCAAATCAAACAAGCACTTTTCTCTGTATCTCTATATTTATACAACTTCTGATGCAAATGTCGCATTTCTGCGGTGCCGGCGAGGACGGGGTAATTCTTATGTTACAGTTGGCAAAATTTTTACTGCATGGATAACATGGCAGGCAAATTGGATTCTTAAAACCTCTCGAAACGAGGTTTTTGGCCGTCGTTTTGGTTGAGTATGGGCTCTGCACCCTCAGGAAAGCTAAACTAGCCACTATAAAAACTATTCTATGTATTTGTCGAACAATAACAGTAAGCAGGGGCAGGGGCAGGGGCAGGGGCAGGCGCAGATAGGGTTAGAGTTAGAAGAAGAAGAAGGAATATTAATGGAGGTGGTGGCCAATGGTCTGCAGGCGCAGACTATGCAGGGGCAGGGGCAGGGGCAGGGGCAAATGATATTGGCGGAGAGCAGCGGGGAGGATCATGAAGTGAAGGCGCCGAAAAAGAGGGCTGAGACATGGATTCAGGAGGAAATACGCGCTTTGATTGCGTTGCGGCGCGAGATGGACAGTTTATTCAATACGTCCAAGTCGAATAAGCATCTATGGGAGCAAATTTCGCTCAAGATGAGGGATCGAGGGTTTGATAGATCACCTACCATGTGTACTGACAAGTGGAGGAATTTACTCAAGGAGTATAAGAAGGCCAAGCACCAGGACAACAGGGGCGGTGGTGGATCTGCAAAGATGTCGTGCTACAAGGACTTGGAGGATTTGCTGAGAGAGAGAGCCAAGGTCGCCACTTACAAGTCCCCGCAGCCTCTTAACTCTGCCGCTGGCACCGCTGCCGGTGCCACTGCCGCCACTCTCAAGGTCGACACTTATATTAATTTCTCGCCCAAAGGTTAGAGTTTTCTTGTTGCCTCGTAGTTTTGTTTTTTCAGGATTTTTAGGTTCCTTTTACCTTTCGCTGAGGGAGCTTCTAATAGCATGAACCCATGTAGCTGTTTTTACTGCTTAATTTTTAAGGTTAAGGTGACCCGATTTATATACTTCATAATTTATATTTGGCTAAAATGGCGGAGTAGCGGTGATTCACAAATCAAGGCGGGGGACTGAGCTTAGCCAACCACTGCTTATCCACAAATTTGCCACATGGCTGCACATTCTGTGTTCTTTCCTTTTTTATATATCTTTTCAACCTTTACCTACAAATTTCGGTGATTAAAAAAGTTCACAGTTTGTTGGACTACTTAAAATAAGCAGGAAAAAATCATGGAACTACTGGCTCCAAAAAACACTAAAAAAAATTGAGCAGTGCTTGGGAGTTCAGTGTGTTCAGTGTGGGACTGTGCTGTAAATATCAGAATGTTTTTGTGAAAAGTGGTATATCACATTTGTTTTTGATCAAGGCAAAAACAGGTTTTGAAGAGACCCGAAACCCTTTACAACTTGATTACAATAGATACTCCATTCAGAGAGACAACAGGACTGACAGAAAAAGACACATAAAAACCCAGCCCAGCACCAGCAAAAAGCCAGCCAAAAACCAGCACAGGGACACAACAGAACCAGCAGAAGAAACAACTTTAACCCATTTGTTGCTGAGCTTAGGAGAAACTAAATCAATTTGAAGAAGTTAATGTTTATCCCGGTGACTCCTAAAAGATAGATTTTGATTTTGTTGGATCGAACTTTCTTTTCATCCATATTAAACTGGTATATCACATTTGTTACTGAGCTTAGGAGAAACTAAATCAATTTGAAGAAGTTGATGTTTATCCTGGTGACTCCTAAAAGATAGATTTTGATTTTGTTGGATCAAACTTCCTTTTCATCCATATTAAACTGTCTGATGAAGTCTTCCCCAGATATAGTAGTATGATACTATTCCAGAGCTAAAGATCGTAGTTTTTGACTGAACAATCAAAAAGATTCTGTAGGATTGCCAAGTTTAGGCATTAGCTCCCCACTGAGAGTGGCACCACATTATTTTGGAATTCTGAAATCTGCCACAATGAAAGCCATTACTGTTTTCGTATTAAAGTGAGGAAATGACATCTGTTACAGGAAGCTGCAATTTGGCAAATTTGTTTTCTAAAAATCTTTCAAGCCGGTGCTGCAGATTCTCAGTCCTTCACTATTACTGGCGGCTAAGAATCTTCCATGTAAACTAGTTGCTTTGCATTTTGTGAATTGTTTTCTCTTCCATTTCATTATGTAATAATGATTGCTGCATGGAACCATCTGAGCCCCCAAAATAGCAACAGTTGGCTGCACCATGGGACCCTAATATACTTTGAGAAGTGTTTGCCACATCCATTGTGTGGATGTATTAAGTTGCATTCATCCCCGTACTGAACCTTAATATTAGAACAAAGTTAAATTATGTATATTAGTAGCAAACATCAATGTTTAAACAAACATACTATGTATATTGGTAGCGAGCATCAATATTTAAACAAAGCGAGTTATATATATTTAATGGATTGGTACAAGGACACAGTTGATAATTCAAAGATTTTTGTACAATGCTCTTTCTTGAGGCAAAGTCTCAGTGGCTAAAGTTCGCATCTGACTGTACTTTTCATTCAATGTAATATTGTAATATATTAGTACAAGAATACATTCTCCAGTGACTGAGATATTTTCACACAGTACTCTTCCTTTTAGGTTTGTGGGGGATTTTCAGTGGCTAGAAGTTGAATCTGAATATTCTTTAAAAAATATAGGGAAATATTTGCACTTGAGAGTGACGATTTCTTATCATGTTATTCTCATCCTTATTCCATTGGGTCTTTTTCTTCCTTATGCTGACCTTTTCTCATCCATTTTTCATCTTATCCCTTGCTCTCTTGATCTTTTTGTGCTGCTTCCAGCCTTTTGGTCTCCTATATCCCTTGTCTTTTTCTTTTATTATCTATTTATCATGTCTTTTGCTTCTCTAAAATTCATTCAGCCTTTTCCTTCTTTTCCCAATCTGACTTATTTTTGCCCTTTTGTCTCCTTTCATCAACATGCACAAAAACAATCAGGATCCGATCAGAATACATCTTGTAATACAAGTTGCTATCTGCAGAACCTTTTTGAAACTTCTATCCAATCAAATATCAGTCTAATATGCCATACCAGGCTCTCCATGCTTGCTTCAAACCATACAATGCCTTCTTCAATCTACATACTGCATTTGGATTTTATTCTGAGCAGAATCCTTCCGGTTGTTCAATGTACAGTTCTGCCTTCAGTTCTTCATTCAAGAAAGCTGACTTGACATCCAGCTGATAAACCTTGAAATTCTTATATGCTGCAAAAGCTATAAATATCCTGATCGCCTCCATCCGAGCAACACTTTGAGTGTAACCCTTACATAGTAATCTTGCCTTGTTCTTTATTACCTTCCCATTCTCATCGAATTTGTTTCGCTAAACCCATTTTGTTCCAATCACATTCTTATTTATCGGTCTGGGCACAATTTCTCAGGTCTAATTCTTCTCAATTTGTTCAAGTTCTTCCTTCATTGCCTTAACCCAATTCTAATCATTGCATGCTTATTCTACAGTCTTTTGCTCAACCTCCGAGAGTAAACACAACAAAGCATGATCTTGTGTTGCTCTACTCCTAGTAACAACTCTATTTTTATCACCAATAATCTGATTCTCAGAATGATTTCTCTGTACATACCTTGGTTTCTTTGTTGTAGATGCCAATGCGAGTTGAATTTCTTCTTCTTTCTTATCCTCTGTCCTCTGTATTTGATTCGTACTCAATATGTCTCTCAAGAGTCTTCTAAAATTCCTCATCAACCTTCACATTCACACTTTCCACAATCTTGTTCAACCTTTTGTTGTAACACTAGTATACCTTGCTCTTAGTAGAATATCCTATGAATATGCCTTTATTTGTTCTGTTGTCAAAATTGCCGAGATTATCTTCATCTTTCCGAATGTAATATTTGCTTCCGAAGATTTTGAAACACTTAACTGTAGGTGCTCTTCCATACCATAATTCATATGATGTCTTCCCATATTTCTTCCAGTATAAAACTCTGTTTAGTGTGTATACAACAATATGTACTGCTTCTCTCTAGTAAATTTCTAGGAGACTTACTTCCTTCAACATATCCTTTTTGCTTCCTGAATAGTCCGGTTCATCCTTTCCAGTACACCATTCTGTTGTGGTGTTCTAGCCGCTGAGAATTGTTTCTTAATATCTTGTTTCTCACGAAAAATTTCAAACACATCAAAAGTAAATTCTCTTCCTTTGTCAGATCTCAAACATTTAATCCTTCTACCACATTCATTTTTAACTCTAGCCTTGAATATCTTGAACTTCTCAAATGCCTCTGATTTATCTCTAAGAAATGCATCCCAAGTCAACCTAGAATAATCATCAATGATAGTATAAAGTACCTCACACCTTGAAAACTTCTTGTTCTGGTAGGACCATAAAGGTCAGTGTGCACTAAATCCAGTAGACCGATAGATGAATAATCCTTTGCCTTGAATGATTCTCTTCTCTGTTTTCCTTCCTGACATCCCTTACAGATCACATTATCCGGTTTGCACAATTTAGGCAGGTCTCATACTGCACGTGATGAACTTATTCTTACGAAATTATCAAAGTTGATGTGACACATCCTCCGGTGCCAAAGCCAACTGTCATTGGTCTGAGATAGTAAATTTATATCCTTTGAAGCTCCTTTAAGCTGGTACATATTTCTTCCTGTTCTTTTTCCAACTGCAATCACATCTCCAGATCTCTTTCAAATATCACATCCTTCATTCTTGAAAACAACATCATATCCATTCTTACACGTCTGTCCAACACTCACGAGATTGTGATATAAACCCTTCACATAATAGACATTGTTAGCATTATTCTTTCCATCAAAAGTAATAGATCCTCTACCAACACTATAAGCAACCTTGTCACCACCAAACCTAACAAGACCACCATCATATTTTGCAAGTGACACAAATTTACTCTTATCTCCAATCATGTGATGAGAACAACCACTATCAATCAACCATTCGTTTTTGTTTCTTTTAACATACAAAGCAGTTTCAACATCATGATCAACTTCAACACAAATATTAGAGATATCAATTTCTGGTTTCTTATCTTCTTCAACGTAAAACAAACAGTCTTTTGTTTCTGATTCATCATCTTTAATACTAGCCTCTTCATTCACATAATAAGCCTTCTTGTTGAACTTTTTAAACTTCTGTCTAGGACCCTTCTCTGGACATCTAGTAGCCAAATGACCAATCTTACCACATATAAAACATTTCAGGGGTAACATACCTTTGTAGTTGCCAATACCTTTCTTCAGTCTCCTTGCAAAGTTTGCTTCAAACTCTTCTTCATCATCACCGTCAGGATCTTCTTCTGATTTAGTTGCTTTGATTGCCGTCTCAGATCTGCTCTTCTCTCTTCCAAACTTCCTTAGCTCAAAAGTGGTCAAAGTGCCAAACAATTGTTCTTTAGTAAAATTCTTCGGATCATACACCTCTATATCCGAGATCTTATCATTGTCCGATAAAGTCATCAATATCTTTTCCATGAAATCCTCATCTATAATAGTGCCTCTTTGTTTCTTGACTTCATTGATTGCATTCTCCACTCTCTGAAAGTAACTCTTAATGACTTTACCTTCTTCCATTCTCAGATTTTCATAGTGACGTTTTGCTGTTAGTTTCTTAGATAACTTAATCCTATCATTTCCTTCATAGATCTCTTTCAATTTTTCCCAAACTTCATAAGTAGTCTTCAAAGAAATAACCTTAGCCAATTCATTCTTTGATAAAGCACTAGTGAGAGCATACCCCGCTTTTTTATTTTCCTCATATGCTGCGATTTCATCTGGAGTCTTAAGACCATTATGAGGGAACACATACTTTGTCTCTACATGCTTCTAGGTATTGTAACTGACGGAAATCAAATATCCTCTCATCTGATCCTTCCATGTATTGTAGTTTGATCTATCGAACATAGGAATGTTTAGTTTGTGTGCCATCGGATCTGTCTCAAGCTGTTAAGCTCTATACCGAGGAACCAAGCTCTGATACCAATTGTTGAACATGCCAAATAACTAGGGGGGATCAGTTATTCCCACACACTTTGTAAAACTTTTACTTTGTCGGTAAACTCATAAACAACAACAATATCAACTTCTAATCTATTTGTTTAACCACATTAAGCATTCGTAATAGATATGAAAATGAAAGCACAAAAACACCGACACAAGGAACACCAAGATTTACGTGGAAACCCAAACTGGGAAAAACCACGGAGAATCTAATTCTCATGAAATGAAACACCGGTTAAGGTGATTTTTATAAAGGCTCACTGTCGGTTGTGCTCACTGCAGGTTGGCTCACTGCTTGTCGGGCTAACCACCCTTACAAATGAATAATGCTCACTACCAATACAAATAGGCTCATTGCCAGACAAATAGGTTCACTGCTAGAATATATGAAAAGAGATTGAATCCACCGCTGAGATTGCTGTTACCAACACACTGCAATACATAAATGATATATTAGTCTGCTACCGATTGCATCAACACTCACGACCACCAACACAGATCTCCTGTAAACAGATTCACAAACACTTCGCATACAAGCATCACATATGACACACAAACAACAAAAATCATCGCTCTTATACTGCTTGATGCCATCAACTTTGTCGACCAAAACAATTTGAAATAGGTCACACCAAGACATTCCTGTGGTGGTAAGGAATGAAATGTGGACCACCTCGATTAGTAGAACACACCTCGTGTAAAACAACACGCTACACTATCTCCAAAGCCTTCGGTACCAATGGATATGAAGATCACGTTACATAATAGCTGCTGGGACCAAAACATGAACCAACATGCTCCAAATAGGACTGAGCCCAAATAAACGGTCCACCATATGTTGCATAAAGAATAGGACCAACACCGAAAAGGATAAGTATCTAAGGCACATCCTTCGGTGAACACCTCTACCGATACACCAAGGATATCGGTACACATCAATTCATACAAACAAAACATGAATATGTATAGGATATGTTGACATTTATGACAACCATTAATGACAACACCATGAATAGCATCAACTTCACATTCTAACACCATTATGTTTTTTGTGGAATTTGGCCATTTCAAGCAAAATTGATATAGTGCAGTGACTTCATCTACACACTCCTTAAAAGTCGTTATGTTCTTCTGCAACATATTGTGTGCATTAACACACCTATCAGATGCTTCAGCCATTCTTTTATCATTAATTTTTCTCAAAGACTGTCTTGCCTTTGGTTCAATATGTGAAGAATGATCCTTGAAATAAATCATTGAAAGTTTCAACTTTTGTGTCAGAGGAAGAGAGGAATCAATGTTTACCCTAGGAAAACCTTCTCGAATAATTTTTACAACATCATATATCAATCCAGTCTTTTCCAAGCTCTGTTTTAGTATTTCTTTTCTTGCAAAGGAGTGCAAGATGTCTCCAAGTTGTAGCTTGTGAATAGGATACATGTTTAAAAGATCAACATGTCATGCTCGAGTAGGAATTTGAAGTAGTTGGGATATCACAGTTTGTAACTGCATTTGTAAGGTCATTAACTCCTTGAAAGAATTTGCTGGAGAGGAGGATCCTTGACCTTTTTCCTGACTACCCTTAGGATCAACATGCTTTTCATCTCTTCTCTGCAGTATCCTGAACTTTCTCTATATTATCCACCTTCATTTTCTCATCTCCACCATGTACTATATACTTCTCTGCTGCTGCATTCTCCGGAAGAGAAGTGTTATGTTCTTCACCAGGATTAGTGTTCCTTAGAGGAGGGACACCCATTTCACATTGTTCTCCTATATTAGCCTTCTCCGGAGGAACAGTCTCCTAATTTTGCTTATCATTGTTTTCACCAACACCTCCTCTCACATGAACTTCCTCTCACATGAACTTCAAAAGCTGTCACATCCATAGTGGATACATCAGGTATCTCTTCCAAATTAGAATCATTCAGAGTCATTTTAGCCCTCTTCATCTCCTTGAGGATTTTTGCAGTGATCTCCTCTGTTTCTTTTTGTACTTCATCTTTGTCACCTTTCCTCATGCTCATGAGGGTGTTACCCTTTTCTTTGTCTTTAATTCCTGAGCTCAGCGTTGAATTATCCTGGTTCTTTCATCCTTGGATAATGAAGATTGGACTTGCCTAAGAGCTTGTTCTCTTTGCTCTGCTTCCAACTTGATAGTTTCATCTCTCTTCATCAACAAGGCTTTCCAGAAGTTGGTCCAAATGTCACTTAAGGACACATTGCACTTCATCATGTACATGATTATTGCTTGCTCAATGGTTTCTTGATTATATAAAGGCACTTTGGGATAGAGGTCTGTAGTTTCTTTTAGGGCCCCATGGCACTCAATTACATTGAGAATTGCATCTAATTTGAAAGGTTTTTGTAAAGGTGCAGCCGGAGGAGTTTTCTTAGTCTACTTCTCTTTATCTTTTCCCTTACCTTTTTAACTTCTTTCTTTATTCTAATCGTGTCCTTTTCTCTCTTTCTCCAACTTGGAAGTTTCCTCCTTGTTAAATATGATAGCGTCGATAAGATAAATATATAAATGAGTATATATAATACATATTAATATATATATAATTATGATATCTATCATTATATATACATTAATATATATCCATATACATGTTTTAATGATAAATATTCTCATCTTATAACTATCGATTATCATGAGTAATGAATTGATGATCATCGATTATCATTAGTGATAGATCGATAACCATCGATTATCATTAATGATATATCGACGATCACTGATTTATATATGACTGTCGATTTACAATGAATACCGATTAGTATTGGTTTAAATATTAAAACTGTTATGTTATCACCGATAGTATTATCGGGTTATGTGATATCGATTCAATATCGATTTGTATTAACAGCGACTTGTTTGTTATGAAGAGTCACGTCAATGATAAGATGTGACTCATTAATGAGTCACGACTTATCATTTACGTGACTCATAACATTTGCTTATACATATATGCAAAACGATAATTGGCTGAAACATATTGAAATCGAACATAGTGTATTCAGCAATCTGCATACAAAAGAATTTAATTAGAAGGTTGTATATTCACAATATATTCATAAAGAAATAAAAGGGATACAAAAGCTATAATTATCATTTGAATAGAAGTTTGAATTGCATTTACATGGTATCAGAGCCAAGTTAAAGAAGATCCAAGGAGCTTTCAAACTTAAGACATTTAAATACAATTTATAACTCATCATATTTCCATGGCAAGCGTTAGCAGATTTGAGGATAGGCTTGAAGGAGGAAGTAACTTTTCATCATGAAAGTTTAGAATACTAATGATACTAAAAGAAAATAAGGTTGAGTCATTCATAAAAGAAGACAAGACAGAACTGGAGAATGATCCAGAGAAAACTACATGGACTAAAGGAAATGATAAGGCCATGAAAATCATAATAGATGGAGTCAAAGATCATATTGTACCACTCTTGACAAAATATGAAACGACATATCACATTTTAAAAAACACTTGTAAACACTTATGAAATAAGTAGTGCCAGCAAGACCTTAGCCCTAAAGAGAGAGATTAACCATATAAGTATGAACAAAGGCGAATCAATCAACTCATACTTTATGAGAATCTCGGCTCGAAGAGATCAACTGTCAACACTTGGGTATAAGATAAAATGTAAGAAATTATCATTAATTGCCTTAGATGGTCTACCTAACTCCTGGGAGACATTTGTTTTAGGCATCAGTGTTAGGTCTAAATTTCCATAATTTGACCGGCTAAGATCAAACTGTCTCCAAGAAGAATCAATACTAGCAAAGAAAGGACTCAAGAGGAAAACCATTGATGAAGATCTTCATGTATTAAATGTAAATTCCCATAAGAAAGAAAAGAAGAAACATTTCAAGAAAAGGACAAACAATCATGGGAATGGTAAATCCAAGAAAGATATGTCAAAGGTACAATGTTTCAAATGCGATCAATATGGACACTGTGTAGTAAATTGTCCATACAAAAAGCATCAAGCCTCATTTGCCAAGCTAAAGAAGACTAAGGAAGAGCATGAATCCGAGAAGTTTGTATTCTACTCCGCACTTTCAAATCAAGTCTCTAATAAAAATACCTGGGTCATAGACAGTGGTTCCTCAAGACATGTTACTGGATCCAGAGAACTATTAGATTCCATGGTGGAAGAAATTGATGAGGAAGTAACTATTGGAGATGACTCTGCACATCCAGTGAAAGGTGTTGGAACTTGCACCATTAAACTGAAGCCAGGCATCTCTATTCAACTCACTGGGGTATTGTTTGTTCCAGGTAGCAAAAGAAATTTATTCTCCATATCTGCACTTGAAGATAATGGATACAGGGTAACCTTCATGGATACCATAGGTAAGAGACAAGGTTATTTGTACGAGCTATGTACAGAACCAAATCTAGCCCTTATCCATGAAATTGCAGACTCTAATGAAATATGGCATAGAAGATTAGGACACCTAAATTTTAGAGCCCTATCTTCCATGGAAAGATTAGTCACAGGATTAACAAAACTTAACCAATACCACTTTGGGGCATGCAAGGGGTGTGCCTTAGGTAAAAACACTAAGGGATCATTTCAGAATAGTTCTAGCAGAACAAATAATGTATTATAATTAGTCCATTCAAATTTGTGTGGGCGCTTGTCTGTCCCTTCATTAGGAGGGTTTCTATATTATGTAATCTTTGTTGATGATTTCTCCAGGAAGACCTGGATCTATTTCCTCAAATGTAAAGAATCTGAGGAGATCCTTAAAAGATTTAAGGAATTCAAATCCCTTACTGAAAACTCCTTTGGAAGAAAAATAAAACCTTAAGGACAGACAACGGGAGGGAATATACATCAGATATATTTAAAGAATTTTGTAAAGATGCTGGGATTAAGAGGGAGTTCACTGTCCCTTACAATCCACAACAAAATGGTGTTGCTGAAAGGAAAAACAAAACCATTGTAGAAGCTACCAAGGCAATGCTTCTTGATCAAAACATAGAAACTTCTCTTTGGGTAGAAGCCTCTAATACTGCATTATATATGCAAAACAGATGTCCACACTCTCATATTGATAATAAAACTCCTGAAGAAGTTTTCACCGGTACAAAACCAGACATCAGTCACTTAAGGATATTTGGGTGTCCTGTATACATACATGTGCTAAAAGAGAAAAGAACAAAACTAGAACCTTCAGGAAGAAATGGTATTTGTGTAGGTTACAGTGAAACCTCAAAAGCTTACCGAGTACATGTGCCTGGTCAGAAAGTAGAGATGTACATGTGCCTGGTCACAAGAGCTAGAAACTCTGTTGAGCCAGAAATCCAAACTTCTCCCATAGAACCAGAAAAGGACACTGCTCCTGAGACTCAAAGGGAGTATCCTGAGGAAGAATAAAATGAAGAATCAAGCACATCCTTGAAAAATCCTAAGAAGAGACCTCTCTGGGCAACTAAGATAATAGAAGAAGCAAAGTCCTACGAAGCTCCTTCAGGAACTTTTAGAGAGAGTAAAAGACCCACAAGATTATCTAGTTACGTAGCCCTAATGAGTGAGCTCTCAAAGTCAGAACCTGCAAATGTTTTAGAAGCTATTCAGTAGCAAGTATGGAAAGATGCCATGGCAAAGGAATATTAGTCCATCCTGAAGAATGATGTATGGGAAATTGTATCTAGACCTAAAGAGAAATCAGTGGTCTCCTCCAAATGGTTGTTCAAGATCAAGCATGCTGCAGATGGCAGTATATAAAAGTACAAAGCAAGGTTCGTAGCCAGAGGTTTCTCACAAAAAGAAGGAATTGACTATGAAGAAACTTTTGCTCCAGTTGCCCGAGCAGCTGCCAAAGGATGGAAAGTACATCAGATGGATGTTAAAACCGCATTCTTAAATGGAACTATTGAAGAAGAGGTCTACTTGGAGCAACCTGAAGGATTTGAGATCCATAATTCAAGAACACATGTGTGTAAGTTAAAGAAAGCCCTTTACAGACTTAAGTAGGCTCCCAGAGCTTGGCATGAGAGAATTGACAGTTACCTCATGAGATTAGGATTCTCCAAAAATGATGCAGACCCAAACCTCTACTTCAAGCGAAGCAAATATGTTAATGTTAATATTATATGTTGATGCTCTGTTGATTACATGAGAGGATCATCTCATTAATCAGTGCAAGAAGGAACTAGCCTCAGAATTTGACATGAAGGACTTAGGACTATTGCACTACTTCCTTGGCTTAGAAGTCTGGCAGAAATCAGATAGCATTATTCTAAACCAAGGAAAGTACACCATTGATATATTGAATAGATTTGGCATGATGAACTGCAGACCAATGTCGTCACCCATGGAGACAAATCTTCACAAGTTGAAGGAAGCAGCAACACATTCCCAGTCAGCTGATCCCACTCTCTACAGACAGATGATTGGTTCATTGACGTATTTGGTCAACACTAGACCAGATATCTGTTATGCAGTGAATGCTTTGAGCCAATTCATGTGTGAGCCTAAGGAAATACATCTTGTGGCTGTGAAGCATATAATGCTATGCTCCACGGAGTTTCGGGGACATGGACGTTTTAGGGGACGGGGACGTGTTTCCGGTACGGGTACGGGTGAAAGCCAAAATTTAGGGGACGGGACCTCAGGGGACGACGATTAAAAATATAGGGGAATTTTTATATATATATAGAGAGAATTCAAATATGCATATCATAACATTGATAAACCATTCATCATAGACATTTTAGAGGCTCAATACATAGGAAATTAACACAATTCAAATACTAAGTACCTTCATTGTAAAAATATGGCGTACATATAGCAAAAAAGCCCAAAGGCTCCGAGTATCATGCATGCAATCAAAATGACATAAAGAGAGGTCCAACTAAAATACTAAAAGTAAACAGTAAACAATAACATAGAAGTTCAACTCCATAATCGGATGTCCATAATAATCAAAATCAATAGTGTATCTGCAAATAGTATATGCCAAATATATGGCTGTCCTCTAGGAATCTAAATCATCACCAAAGTTAGTCTCTGAGTCACTGTTAGGCTGAGGGTCTTCCTCATCCAATGGAACACTAAGCAATCCTGGAGGTGTGTCTTCCTCCTCAACCTGCATAGCGTTCCTGTGCTCGGTCAAATAAAAATTAAAAAAAATGTTTTTTTGGCTCAATCGCTGTCCAAGTGCCGGCTGGGAAAAGGGGGACGGGAATCAGTATAGGGGACGGCCAAGCCATCCTCGGTACTGATTCCCGTCCCCCTGTTTCGACTTGTCTCAAAAATGCAGTTTCAGGGACAGTCCCCGATTTGGCCTGTTTGGGAATGGTTTGGGGGACGGTAAAAAATCGTCCCCGCGTCCCCATTTCGTCTCCGGTACGGGAACGGGTCAAAAAGCATAGGGGACGCGTCCCCGTGGAGCATAGATATAATGAGGTACCTTCAAGGTACTCTAAATTATGGACTCAAATATGAAAAGGTTGCCTTAGATCTTCATGGATTCACCGACTCAGATTGGGCTGGAAGTGTGACCGATCGAAAGAGCACCTCAGGGTGTCGCTTCAGTTTAGGATCGGCTATGATATCGTGGATTAGCATAAAACAATCGTCAATGGCACAAAGCTCTTCAGAGGCCGAATATATCGCAACATCAATGGCTGCTAGAGAAGCAGTATGGCTCAAAAAACTAATTGTAGGATTATTCGGTGAACCACTAAAGCCGACTATCATCCACTATGATAACCAAAGTTGCATCAAGCTATCAGTGAATCCAGTATTTCATGACAGATCTAAGCATATAGAGATTCCTTACCACTATGTGAGAGACATGGTAGAAAGGAATGTGATCCAGTTGGAATATATCAATACAGGAGATCAAACAACATATATCCTTACCAAACCACTCCCAAAGGTGAAAGTTGATCACTTCAAGAAAAATCTTGGTATGGTTGAAATGTAAAATTTTGATTTGTACTAATATAATAAAGATGTTTAATGGGTAAACGTCTTTTGTCATATGTGTGACTGTATGACTTTATGGGCCCACCCATCCTGTGTACATTACTAAAAAGGGACGACTTTTTATTTAATGAACACTTGTAGTTAACATCATAAGGTGACGATCTTGTAATGTTGATATCATGTTGACTTGATATCATCTTGATTCATGGATGTGCCATGATTCGTTATGGTAGACATTATGTGATGTAATGTCAGTGCACATACCATAATAGGGGTATATAAGGAGAATGTAATGTTCTCGAGCATATTATATCCTTCATATAAAACTTGGTATTAGGTGTTAGGTGATTCCTCATATCACGAGTTAGGTGATATGTAAAACTTGGTATTAGGTGTTAGGTGATTCCTCATATCACGAGTTAGGTGATATGTAAAACTTGGTATCACGTGTTAGGTGATTCCTTATATCATGAGTTAGATGGTATGTAAAACTTGGTATCACATGTTAGGTGATTCCTCATATCACATGTTAGGTGATACGTAAAACTGGGTATCACATGTTAAGTGATATGTCATACCATTTTACATTCACAAGTAAGGTGGTATATATATATATATTCTTATGAGAAATGAGATGCATCAGATATTTTATCTTCCCTAGCTAAGAGGGAGTGTTAAATATGATAGCGTCGATAATATAAATATATAAATGAGTATATACAATACATATATGAATATATTTTTTTTGATCGGTAAATTTCAAATTTTGTATTGATAATAGTTGAGGTTACAAAGGATTTTAGCAAATGCTATAATATTTGCCCATACTGCAAAAAATGCCAAACAAACTACGACGCCATGAACAGCCTAAACACTGCCACCCACAAAAAGACTATTGCCCAGTCCCAAAATGCATCGAGTGCTTACAATGAAAACCAGTTCATCTTCTTGTTTGACACAACAAAAAAACAAAAAACATCCCCACTTTCCTATTGGAACCAACTGTGCACCTCCCAATAAAAGTTCGGAATGGCCCTGGACCCTGATGCAGCAGCTCCTCCAGTCGACTCTTTCTTCTGAAGTTGACAACGGGGTTGAGGCCTACCATTGCTATCGACTGGCGCTGTTGATTTCACCGGGGTGATCTTTTGCCGCTTTACTTTGGCCGGTTTACCCTGTACTCGGCGCTCCTCCATCTTCTCCAGAAAATCCTGGATCATAACCCAGCCTCGCCTCACCTCCGGGAGGCGCACCTCCATGGGCTGTGAAGAACTCCACACCACCAAAGGTTGAACCGCTCCTTGGCCGCCTCCAATCAAACGCCATGGGGCATGCGTCATCCTGAGCCCCACACCCAACACAACACGGTCCACAATACCTTCCAAGCCAACTGACCACTTGGGCTCCAGACATTGCTTTGCCACGGAGAGAGTCTCTATCTTCGTGTTCCCAACCATGAGGCCAAGAGCCAGGAACAGGGAGGAGATGTCCAAATTGGTCCGCGACCTTGCTTCATAGTTGAGGAGCTCTTCCCCAAATATTGTTGACACCGCCTCCAAAAACTCTGGGTCGTTGAATCGAAAGACATTGCCCAACCCGTGTGTCGTTATCTCATCCTTGAATGCGGGGAGTCGATTTGGAGAATGAAGCGAGAAGTTCGCCTCCATGGCCACCAGTACCTTCCGCCCAAATTTGAATGTATAACACGACCTCCCTTTGTCAATCCAAATTTCTTTCTGCTCTCGGCTTTCGCTTGCTGTGGTGCAGAATGCTCCCAAAACTTCTCGCTTTAAAGAGAGGCGTTCCTTAGCTTCATCCCCCAAGAAGACTGTCACAATAATTGATCTTCGTACGAGAGATCATGGAGGCATCTTGCAAATGCCCGCGGCCTTGTGTGAAAGAGGGGGGAAGTACCGAGTATTCATTATGGCATGTTGCCAAAACTGTCACTCCAATTCAGCCTCATGCAAAACCAAGCACTGCCACTTGTCTTCCCATGGTGCCTTGCTTCCAAGCAAATTGATTGATTCAAATGGGCTCCTTCACACGCCAAGAGCTCGAAGTACACAAGATCTCCTTGTGATTACTGCCCGTGCCCCCATTGTCATAAAAACTGATGTTTTAAAGTCCCAAGGCACAAATCCAATTGCATCATCTAGTCCCATCCAATTTCAAATTTGCTAAAGTCTTCCATGAATTCTTTGTTCTCGTTATGTGGCCTCCTTACTCCTATATTTGAGAGTAAATCTGCTAGGTCATTGGCTTCCCATCGTACGTGGACAATTCGGACCTCCAGGATCCTACTGAGTAAGGCTCGTATACTTCGGATGTATTGGTTTAGATGCCACACATCCATTTCACCTTTTTTAAAATCCCATTGATGACTAGCAAAGAATCCCCTTCCAAAAGCAATTTCTACACCCCTGAGGTATTTGCCATTCGGGCTGCTCCAAGTGCCGCTTGGCATTCCGCAGCGTTATTGGTTCCATCCATCAAGCGTGAAGCACCCAAAGCCACAATATCTCCATACTCTGATCTTGCCACATAACCTGCTCCTGAAGGGCCTGTATTCCCTTTCGAAGCTCCGTCGAAATTGATTTTGATCCAGCTCGGCAGCAGTGGAAGCCACTGAATTTTGGTATGTCCCCTGCAATAGGTTTAGCCCTACAAAGCCCCTGAACGGGCCATACATATATGAATATATATAATAATGATATCTATCATTATATATACATTAATATATATCCATATACATATTTTAATGATAAATATTCTCATCTTATAACTATCAATTATCATGAGTAATGAATTGATGATCATCGATTATCATTAGTGATAGATCGATAACCATTGATTATCATTAATGATAAATCGATGATCACCGATTTATATATGACTATCGATTTACAATGAATACCGATTAGTATCGGTTGAAATATCAAAACTGTTATGTTATCATCAATAGTATTATCGGCTTATGTGATATCGATTCAATATCGATTTGTATTAACAGCAACTTGTTTGTTATGAAGAGTCACGTCAATGATAAGACGTGACTCATTAATGAGTCACGGCTTATCATTTACGTGACTCATAACATTTGCTTATAATATATATATATATATATATATGCAAAACAATCGTTAGCTGAAACATATTGAAATCGAACATAGTGTATTCAGCAATCTGCATACAAAAGAATTTAATTAGAAGGTTGTATATTCACAATATATTCATAAAGAAATAAAAGGGATACAAAAGCTATAATTATCATTTGAATAGAAGTTTGAATTGCATTTACACTCCTCCTCTTTATCATCATCATCATCATCATCATCCACAATCATAGTTGTGATCTTTTCCCTTTTGGCCTGCTGCTTAGGCATTTGCTTCTTCTTCTTTGTGGTCTAAGTCTGCATCTGTACCTTTGGAGTTACTCTTTTTCTGCTAGGAGGTGTTTGAGAAGATTTTGGAAGGCTTAGGAAGAGCAGCAGTAGTTGTGGAATTACTTGTTCTTCTAGGACCATGTGGTGTTTGTGGAGTTGCAACAAGAGCATGTGATGCCTCATCTTTACTCTTAGACGGAATTCCCACCTTCTCCAGTTTTACCTTGGTTTTCTCAAATCTTTCATCTACATTCTTTTTGATCTGCTTGTCATTTATCTCTTCATGAGTGCCAAACCTCTCAGCAGAAGGATTCGTAGGATTGCCGAGCAAGATGTTAGCAAGAGAAATCCACTTAGATTCAGAGATCTCGTAGGGCAACTTGTGAATCCAAGTTGTCCTAGGTTCGACAACCTCCATGTAACAGTTGTACTTATCTACAATGATGGTGATAACATCCATAAATCTCTCTGCCACTCTAGAAGGAATTCTATATTTCATTTGCATTTGCTTTTGAAAAATCTTAAAGAAATCATTATACATTGTGTCACATAGTTTAGTATGTTAAAAGCTCTGCATGTGATCCCTAATCTGTGTTGCTACAAGAATATCTTTTGTCTAGACTACATTCTTTAATCTAGGCAATTACCTCAAGAAGTAAAATAAGAGACAAATGATCAAAGTATCATACTAGAAGGGGTAGCTGGTCTCCTTTGTTCTGTGCAAGTGCTCCATCAATTGCTGCCGCATGAGCTCACAAAGATCGTAGTCCTTTTCTTCCTCCACCATCTAATAGGTAGTGCATATGGAAGTTGTAGTGGTAGACCCTTTTCCCTATTAGTATAGAAAACTTTGTAAGTGATGCCCGTGGTGGCATACTGGATCACTGGGTCATTGATATCATCCATAAATAGTGTTCTTTTGTAAAATTTCGTTGTGGCGAGTCTAATAATCTCATCATTTTTCATAGACTTTAGTGCAGGTATTGATCTGGTGGAGCACAATCGAGTCACATCCCTAATCGCCTTCTTTGTAATTTGATATGGTCGATCAAGATGTATGAATTCTTCATGAATCTGGCTTTGGACGATTCTCACCCATTCATCTGCAAGAGCGAAAAACGGGAAAAGCCTTCCACACATCTCAGTGTTTTGCTTTCACACTTGCATACTTAGGTTTGAGCAGGAAATTGTCATCCAATAATTCATTGCTCCTGAATTCTTCCAACTTTAGAAGATTGTACTCATTTAGTGGTGCATGAATATACTTCTAGATATCTTCTATGTGCAGCATGTTGATCAGAATAGAGAAGGCTTTGTCAGTTAACTTGGATACATAGGGATGTTTTTTGAACTTAGGCCTTGGTTTTTTGGCAGCATCAACAACTTGAGGAGTAGCCATTTCGATACCTTCTAAAACTAGGGTTTGAAACAACTTTTGTTGCTAAGGTACCAAATGGCTAGCATAAACTCTTAAGCTCTCTCTTCTTTTTAGCTCTGCTCTCTTGAATGCATATAATGAGATCAAATTTGATTAAGTGTCACTAAAGTACCCTTCTCAGCTGCCCTCGTAGATCCGCATTGAATGCACTTAGGTTTTAGCAGCTTTATACTGTTATGCGATATTAGGGCCTCATAAACATTCGACAAAACTCCACAAAGAAAATATCTGATCCAAATTTTTAAGAAAATGACAATATACCTTCTAGCCAAACATATCCATGTCACCATTAACCAGTTTGCTGAAGATTTCAACATCTCTTACTTTACAGGGGTTTGAAAAATCTACAATTACAACTCCCCATGAACCAATACTATCGTTTTAATTACCAGAGGATCCATCTGCACCATCCAGAGGTACAAATCCATCCTTCACCTCACTTTCTTACTTCTTTTTTCATACCTTATCCATCTTCTTCCTTTCTTGATCAATTTCAATCTTCTTTTGTGGAGCAGATGGTTTCACAGTTTTCCCTTTGCAGATTCTTGCAATGTGTCTTGATTTATTACAGTTGTAGTAGGTGATATTCTGCAGCGGAACATAACCACTTCTCATATTGGATCTACAAACAGCAACCTTATGACCAAATTTATTGCACATGCAACAATAAGTTAATAACCATTGAAGGATTGAGAAGTCATAGCATTGTTCTTATAGCCATTCATCATTGTCCTACTTCTGCAGTCAATAGCTTTATGTCCAAAGTTATTGCAAGCATATCGTTGACCTTGAAATGGTTGTGAATTCATAGCATTATACCTTGGAGGCCTAAATGAATTCATCTTGCTTCTACATTCAAGAGCCTTATGTCCAACCTTACTGCAAGAATAGCAATTACCATTGGAAGATTGAGAATACTTGGTTGGAGCAGCTTGTTTGGAAGCAGGCTTCCGAAAATTCTTCTTCTGGTTCCAGACTTGTTTGGAGTTATTTTTCTTTCCTTCTATCTTCTTAGGTTCATCATGCACTTTCCCCTTTTTCAAGACCAAGACCACACTTATCCTTTTTATGTCAATGCTCTTTTTAAAATTGTTTATTTGATTTTTGGCCTCATCTAATTCTTTCCCTAGAGAAACAATTTCTTCCTCAAGCTTAATGCTTTCAACAAATTTGTCATGAAGCTTGGAATCCAACAATCAACAACCCTCTTACCTTCCTCAACTTGAACTCTTAGGTTAACTATTTCGTCTTTTGCCTTCTTGAGTTTGACTTCACATTCTTTTCTTGCTTTTATTTTAGCCTTAAGCTTGATAGTTGTTTTCTGTGCCTTATTGAATCTGATCTGATCTTGTATTCTTTATAATCTGCCCTTGCAGCAACCATGTCCTCAAGAGTAGACCCGAGTTCTCCTTCAAGATCTACTTCACAATCATCTGGATTAATGTCCCAACTACCATCTGCTTCCATTGCCTCTAGATCTGGTTCTAGAGAGATCATATTATTAAATATTACTTAAGATCTAAGTAGCCGATCCTGGTTCTGGTTCGGATTCGGGTTCGGGTTCGGGTTCGGGGATTCGGCAAAAAAATTTTTGGGCCGGATCCTGGTTCCGCGGGTATATATATAGACATTTTTGAAATATATATATATATATATATAT
>MU223090.1:718687-745480 GCA_018584345.1 Thuja plicata
CTCAGTGAGGAACCCAGGAAGAACCCGGATTCCATTCCAGAACCCTAGAGGAATCCAAGAGGAATCCGGGAGGAACCGGAACCGGAACCGTACCAGAACCAGGATCCGGGCCAAAACAGAGGAACCCGGTAACATAGCTTAAGATCTCATGCGCTCAAATACAGGGTCTACCTTTTTTGTTAGACTGTTATCTTAGGAACCTTGCTCTGATACCAATTGTTGAACACACTGAAATGCTAGGGGTTGGGGTGGGTGAATCAGCATATACTAAAACTCAAATTATACCATTTGCAAATTAAACATCAACCATATAACTAAATGAAGAACTTGAAAGGAAAGCATGCAACACAATATTCAACACAGGGACACCAAGACTTTTACATGGAAAATCCAATGAGGGAAAATCCACGGTGAGAGTTAACTCACACTATATGAAACAGGTCTTAGAATATTTGTTCCAAGGCTCACTGCCTAAGGAAGCTAACTTTTCCTAGAAAAGACTTGTTGAGCAAGATAGAATGATACAGGGACCTGCTAAGGTTATAAACTATCTCACAACAGGATACGTGATACATTGAATGAGAGTAACATGAACTGAACTGCTACAGAAGAAGTATCCATCATATACTGATGTTGTAGTCCCCTTTTGCACAATTACTTCATCAAATTGACTTTGCACACTTCATACTCAAGGATACATCTTTTATTTATCAACTCCCGTTGTAAATGATTTATTCTTCTTTATATATCCTCCACATCACATAAAAACACCGATTAGGTCGGCTCCAAATGGACTTTTAGATGAAACGTATAGTATTACATAGGTTGGCTCCAAAACATATGAATCAAAAGTAAAAGAGTTGCAGTTCAATTCAAGCCATAACCAAACCCCAAAGATATAACAACACGTCCTCCAAAGTAAATATAAAAGATCAGGATCAACCACAAATGAAGTAACCAATGCTGTCGGCCCAAACAACAATAATACTACCAAAACTGCTAATTGTTCATCTTTGCACCACCCAGGAGAAACTAGAAACAACACATGGATCAAAATGAAGGCAATTTGGAATATCAACAACATCCCAACAACCATCTTCTGAAGTGATTTGCCATTTAGTGCTAGTGCAAAAGAAGAAACCCGCTGAACTGATACAAACAAGACATTTTGGATAGACTGTGATACTTCAAAATATTGGATATAGCAATGCAGTACTCCAAATCATCTGAATCTCACATGGAAGAATCCTTATACCATTCTGAACATGTTCCCAAATCCGCACAACAAAACCTATCACTCTGAAGGAATGCACAACATTCTGGTGAACAATTGAGACACGTAGCCCTATCAAACTGCAATTCGGAGAACAGTCACATCTAATTCTCGCTGTAGAAATATTCAGAGAACAGTCACATCTAATTCTCGCTGTAGAAATATTTATGACCTGAAACATTGAAGTAGCCTCCTTGGTGACTGACAAGCTTAACTCTAGAACCACAAGACCAAGCCATGCAAGGGGGAGGACTGTGGATCAAAATACAGATTCACTGACTTAGGAAAATATGCAATTTATGCCTTCGACAATTTTTCTCAAGTACATAAGTATGAAAGAATTCTGAAATGTCATTCTTCTAAAGTTCCCTTACAAAGTAATCTTCCTTTGTATCCGATTCATCACTGGAGTTATCACTTGGATTAGATTCTTCATTCTTCATCTTCTTGCAGGCTTTGAAGGTTGCCGCTCGCATAGATGGTTTCTCTTCTTTGGTCCTCATGTCATAAGCTGTGAGTATCCGATGCAAGTCATCCATTGCGAGTTTATCTAGATCCTTTATCTCTTCAATAGCAGAAACTTTAGCATCAAATCTTAGGGGAAGAGACCTCAATATTTTTTGCACAGTTATTTTGTCTTCTACTGTCTCACCAAGACCTCTTATGGTGTTGACAATTTCATCCATAAAAAGTAGGTAGGCTGCAATGTTCTTGTCATCCTTCATTTTTAAGCTTTAAAATTGACTTTTATGTGTTTGAAGCTTGGCTTTCTTTACCTTATCGACTCCATAATATTTTTGAAGTTTGTCCCACATTTCCTTTGCTTACACACAATGCATTACTTTGATAAATTCTGATATCGATAGTCCAACAAAATTGCATACTTAGCTTTGGCATTAATTTTGCTAACCCTCGTTCCAGCTTGATCCATTGGTGGAGAATCCGGGGCAACATATACATTGACCACTGATTGCCAAATATCAAATCGAAGAGCCATTAAGTAGATGCACATCCTCATGCTCGAAAAAGCATAGTTTGTTCCATCAAACAATGCAGCCCTGTGGTAGGAGAATCTTGGCAGGCCATGTGTGCTCTTAAGATCTTTATACTTTGAAGTAATTGGCTTTGATACCAATTGATGAACACACACTTATATTGAGAGGTGGGGGCTGGTGTGAATTTTTTTAATCTTTAATGAGTGTTGCCAATAAACTTTTTCACAAAATCTGCCTTAGATCTGCTGTTAAATTTGCTCTTTATTCTGCTTATAAATCCGATAACAAACTTGCTATAATCTTGCTCTAAATTCTTCTTATAAATCTGATAAAAAATATGCTATAATCTTGCTCTTATATCAGCTATAAGTATTCACAATAATCTGCCTTACAATCACTTTCAGATTCTGCTGTAAATCTGCATTATATATGCTTTATCCGTCTGCTCAAATTTTCTTCATAAATCTGCTCATAAACTCCGATTTTTAGTTCCTTTGGGTCTGCTCATGTATGGAAAGATGTCAAATTGAATTCTTGTTTCTTACACCACACGTTTTCTTTCTTTTATACCCCACACATGCACCTTTTCATGCAAGAGGTGATTTTTCTTTCATAGTCAGCCGTCTTGAGCATAGAATGAATGTCTCATTTCTGAGATAGACTCAACGGTTTCCTTTTTTTCATGAATGACATTATTGACACCAAATCTTTGTTGACATCAATGACAACAACTTTCCAACAGATTGTATGCATGAAGCAAAGGCGGATTGTAATTTGAAGAATTAACATCATAATTGTTACCACTTACCACTGTATGAGTGAAGAGCTAACTGGTAAACATATTAGGTGAATTCATGAAACTTAAATCCAGAGTGTTACTTGAGTAGAATTAAGTAATATTGTAATGTTTAGTATAATACTATAATGGTCATTTAAGTAACTTTCTTTGAAGTCCATCAGTCAGTTTTTACTTTTTAGTAACTTTATGTTCCTTGAGTTGTTTAGTTTGTTTAGTAACTTTCTGTTCTGTCTTTAGTTCTCGATGGTTTCAACTTTCCATTATGGAAAGATCTTCTTGTAATTACTTATTTAAGTAGTATTCCTCTCATTGTTTAATATTGAATATCAATTGATTATCATTTCATGTTATTAGAGCAGTAGTTGGTGTTTGGTGATTTTTTCTAATAAAATTCATGGTTTAAGTTTTTTGTTGAATTTTTTTGAACCAAAAATTGTGGGTTTTTTTTGGCAGTTTTTTTTATAGAATAAAATTCGTACTTTTTCTTAAACATTTTGTGAGGAAATTTTTAGAAGATTTTTTGCTCGATTTTTTTAAACAAAGATCGTGGTTTCTGCAGATTTCATGTTAGATCTGCAAGGTTTTTTTTTGCGTTTTTTTCATCGAAAAATTGTGGGTCTTGTTTTTGGTGCGAAGGAAGGTTTTTTTGTTCATGCGATGGGTTTTTGCAGTGCTGCATTACTACACGATTTTATTACAAAATTGTTTGAGATCTCAGCATTGCATTGAGAGATTGTTGATTTTTCTACAAAATTATGGTGCTGTTTTATAGCACAGCTTCTTTTGATGTTTTTTGACAAAATCGTGGTTTTAGAGTTTTTTGCAGATTTTTTGTCTACAAAAATTGACGTTTTTGAAGCTGATCTCAGTTTCCGTGTCTTTGGATAACGAGAGGTGTTGGTTCTTTTTTTACGCTGTGATTACTGAACAACAAACTTTTCACCTTTTGATATATTTTAAGAGTAGCCAACTCCCGGTATTCAACCAAGACTGAAAAAGACCAATTAACAAGGATGCGGATCCATCCTTCTACGCTTTAGGTTCTGCAAAACCAAGGGGGACACACCCTTCAACACCTTCAAACATTTAGTAAGGCGTCAATCAGCAGAGATCTCACAAAGGCTTCAATACGACCGGGAGATACTAGGTGATCGGCTAATCACCCATTGAACATCGACCTTGAAGTGGAGCATGAGATTAGTACAACATCACAAACCACATAAAACCTTAAGATATGTCGGAGTTTATGTTTAAAGTGCAGAATATAACCAAGATTGAACTGAAAATGCATCGGTACAGAAGATACTAATCACCAGCCAATGCTTTATCCATGGGCAATGTCCTTTAACCAAAGTCAGAAATGCAGTAATCAACTATTGTCAATGATTCTAAGCCATAAATACAATCAGTCCAAATCATTACTACTTATAGAAATCCTCTTGTAGACAACCAAATGAAACTATGTCACATCCATAGCATCATTTAATCTGATCCTAGATCAAAACTGAAGAATGATAACACATACATAGGTAAACCCTATGCAGAGAATAAGAAAATTCAAACTTCACAAGACTGACACCAAGGAGAGATATGAATCTTGAACTTCTGTATTAAGTATGAAAAATCACATTACTGCACACAAATTTGCAATCAGACAAATACTTGTTCAATAAGCTGCAAAAGACCAATGACATTCTATTCTACCTGAAACAAGCTAGTACAATCGATACTATATTCCTAATGTGGAACCATGAAATAACTGGAAACTCCTGGAGCCAGTACTCTGCAACTCTTTGTGGAGACTAGGATTTGGAACCCTGTAACAATGGAGGAAATCTGGATATGTAGCCAAAGCAAAAGATCTCCAGATATTTTCTTGAAACACCATCTTCTCCGCTTTAACCAATTTTGAGCTGAGTCACTCTTTCTTCATTCTGTCCAAACTGATTTGATTCTGCACCAAAATGGACTGCAAAACCAGAATCCTCATTTCGATACCTTTCCAATGGTATATGATACTTGGTATTTTTGATAAAATTTGTCCCCCTAAATCATTAATCAAACTTTTCCCTCTGATGCATACTTTTTCAACAGTTTGAAATATTTGTGCCTTTTCAATAGTTAGACTATTGAATTGAGATGATATTTCATTTTAATATCTGCATATTTTATATCCGGTGAAATTTCTCCATTTTCTATTTTATTTCTCCTGCACATTAATCTCATCATTTTTCTGCATTTTCTCCAGATTCCACCAGAATCTGCCATGTGGCATCCTCCTACTGGCTCTGTGTGACCACTAGGCGCCATGTGTCATCCTTTGATTGGTCCAGAGATCCATCTGGGCGCCTCTGTCACTTGCTTGTGCCACATGTCAGTCTCTGATTTGCCACCTCTGCACTGCACCAGATCTTGCCATGTGTCTGGGGTGCCACGTGTCGCCACGGCTTAATGGCTTATGCGTTAGATCTCGTGCATCTTTCTCATTAAGCCATTAAGTCGACCGTCGATCTCGCCGCCTTGGGATCCGCGCCGATCTGACAGGCCTCTCCAGCGCGCTGCCACGTCACCTCCACCTCGTTGCCTCACTGTCGGCCCAACTGTTTGCATTGCCACGTGTCGGCATGGCTTAATCACTTGCATGTTAGATCTCATGCATCTTTACCGTAAGCCATTAAGCGAAACGTCGATTTCGTTCACCTCGGGAAACGTGCACACAACCTGCAGCCTTTTTGCCAACTCACCTGCCACATCATCCTTGCGGGCCCCGCCAAAATTTGGTGTTTGTCCTCCGTCGTCGCTGGCACGGTTTTCGAGGTGCTCCTTCTGTGCTCATGCGCGTGCATAGCCTACAGGCTTCTCTTCAAACTATGTTGTATTTGTTGTAGCTTATAAACACCTTGAACTTCCCTTGCATTGACAATGTGGGACTAAATCCTTTTAGGATTTTAAAGCTTATTGCGCACCTGCATTCAAAATTGAGGGTCCCACCAACACTTTGAGACCTCCAGTCAAGGGGCCCGCCAAGTGACCTCTTGGCTTCTTCTTTACAATGCAATGTAAGTAGTGGAGTACTTAAACTCTTTAAAACTTCCACCCACAAGAAATGTGGGATATTCATTTTGCATATTTCCCAAGCCTGGAGCCTCTTCTTCATGCTGCGCGTGAGTCTCTGGTTTGTGCTTTTCATTGCTTCTCCAAGATAATGCGCAGCCCCTTTTTGTTAATGTGCAGGAGACTTTGCCTGGTATAGACATAGCGCATGCCTTACTCCAGCATGGCGTCTCCTTTCTAGACCCCTGCGTGGACTTCCATTGTTTGCTGCGCAAGTACCCTTGGCGTTTGTTTTGAAATGTTTCACCTCCTTCCTCGCTGCGTGGGAGATGGTCTATACATAGCGCAGGGTCTCTTGTTGTTTACTGTCAAAAACCCCCAATGCATAGCGCAGGACTTGCTGTTTATTGCATTTGAATGTTTTTTTAAATAACAAAAACTCCCCACATGCTGTGCAGGGATTTCCTCTGTATCTTCACATTGCATTCAAATGTTTTTTTTAAAAAATACCCTTGCTCATGCGCTGGCTCTCAACTATTTAAAACTTCAATTCGAACTGGGCTTTGTTCAAAACAAAACCCCCCACCAATTCTATGCAGGCCATTATGCTTTGGCTGGAATAAATATGCAACTATTTTTATTGTTTAAAACTTCCTCTCAATGCTCAGCGTGGCTTTCTTCCTTGGTAGCTGTGTGGACTCCTCCTTTGGTTTCATGCGCAGGCAGCATGCTGACTGGCAAAGGTTGTGGAAATGGCTTTGCACCTGCCGTATTGCAATTGCTTGAAAGTTTCTAAGTTTTTTACAAATTGCATGCGCTGGCTCCCTGTTCTAATACTGCGCAGCCTTAATCCACATCAATGCTTCTCCAAATTGCAATGTGTTAATTACAAATTGCACAGACTTCTCTATCTGGCATACTGGCTGGTCTCCATGGCCCCACGCTGGTCTTCTCTTTGCATACATAGCGCAGCATATGGCAAACATGTTTTGGTTTTGTTTTCTGCAATGTTCTATCTCCTTCAATAAGCGCAGATATTGAACTTCGCACTGCAAGTTTAAAAAGTCTTTAAAAAACTTTATCATTGCCAATGCGTGGGTCTTCAGTCTCCTTTCTTTCATTGGTCAGCATGCTTCTACCCTCTATGTTAGGCAACAAGTTGTTTAAAACTTCCGCAGACTTTGCTTGCACTCCTGCGCAGGCTGCCTAATGACATTGCATTCCAATTGCATTTGGAAGGTTTTAAAGCTTTAGTTTCATCATATGGCCTCCACTATGTTATGCACAGGGCATCCTTATCTTTCATGCGCTGGTCTTTGTGTTTTTTAATGTTTTTAAAAAACATTACTCTCCTTCATTATACTCAGCGTGAACTTTATTCTTTCATTTGCAAATTGCACTTCTACCCTGATAATGTTTTTTAAAGATTAAAAACGCTATTCACTTTCATGCTTATTGCGCTGGTTGTCTTCTTGGTAATTACACCTGCCAAAAAACATTGGTTGAATCCTTTTACAATTTTAAATGCTCTTGAAACCATGCGTGGGCTTTCTCTATGCCAGCTCTTTCTCCAAGCTCTAACACAACACCTTTTGGTAAATAGATATCTCTTCGAGTTGTAAAAATCACCTCCACTAAGCCCCCAGGATTATCTTGCAAATCTAACACAAAGGAAAATGCATCACCATCCTTCAGCCGTCTCATGGCTATCATTAAATCTTTTCGTGCCAATGCATTGAATTCTTTTAGCCTTATATACCATGTATCATTCATTTCCATTATCATGACTGCCACTTTTGTCCTCCATCAGAAAGTTCAAATGCCTCAGATATGCTTTCACTTTGTAAGTATAAACCATTGTGCACCTTGATTATAATAATATAAACTACTGAAATGATGATCATTTAAAATTATTTCTAACATTTCTGCGAACTATCTTCTTTAATGACAACCGACCTTAGGAACTAGTCTCAAAAACTGATCAAAAAGGCTCTTGGAATCATGCAATCTGGAGAATACACTCATCTCCAATATGTGAACATAGACATCGAAGGGATTTGCATGAAGACATTAGGGTCGTAAGATATCAGTGTTCAAAATGAGCTACTTCATTCAGCCTGCAACTTGAAGTATTCAAATATATGCAAACCCTGCCAGAAATGCAAATTGCAAAGATACTGGATTAACTCCTGAGGAGCCGTCACTTGGCATAGTGATCTATTCACCCGCAATGAAAATGCACGCAAAAGGGCTTCGCCGGATTCAGCTCCATGTGCAAGGTACAACTGATCAAACTTGGGCATTCCAGAATACTGTGCAAGTGCAAACGCAGAAACAACATAAATCTCATTCGGATTGACTTTTGCAAGACTCCTAAAACATGCCCTGAGACTTCACCACCGGTTCAGGTAATACATTTACATACAAAGAGAATGGTCTCACAATCGGTTCTTGAAAACAACTTTTAGATAAAAAGTTATCACTTTATGAGAGTGACCATTCTGTAAACTTCATTCTGTTTTGCATTGGCAATCTGCAAAAACTCCTTCAAATTTGAAATCAAAAACCCATCAAGAAGAACCCTTAGAATCTGAACCTCTGAACATGGATTCACTTTCACATAAGGAAATGCAAAACTTCAACTAACTTGCTCTGAAAATGGACTGATCAATTGGCATTAATATGCATAGTTAGCAATTAACAACTTTCAAAACCAAAAACACAGTGAATTGTAGCAACTGGATTTGGAATTGGCTGAGTAAACTAATCAGGTGGATTGGCACATGTCTGGAAATCTTCATAAAGGTACATTTCCATGACTACAAGATAGGAGAACAATCAATTTTCCATTCCATTCAATTGGGTATAAACTTGTAGGATCTCAAAGTAGGTCATTCTGCAATTCTGCACTTACACTCTGAGAATCAGAATTAATTGCAAACGGAATGACTTTGACAAAATGTGCAAATGAACTCATGGGGGTCTGAAAATGAAAATAGAGCTTCTCTCTCATGCCTACAACACTTCGGCATAATCCTTATATCATGAAACTTTATTCGGCCAAAGATGCAAGCATGCAAAGTAGGTCCTTTACTATAATCAAGCAATGTGCAGAATGCAGATTTGAGGTAAACACCTTTAAACAACCGTCTCCGAAACTCATCAAATCTGATATCTGAAAGTTGTGACCCATTTTATTTACTCTATGATAGGTTTTTCACATGTTCCCCCACCACCATCTCATAAAAATCATCGGGTCATATTTTACTTGCACTTCAAGTAGGCTTCTTCGAAAAGTTTTTTGGGGTACTCACCTTGCCTTAGAGAAAATTTTAAATTGGTCACTCCAAATTTGTGCCAAATTTGAGAGTACCAACAAGAGGGATGGCTTGGTTACCCAACATCAGATTGGAAGGCACTCAGCTTGTTCTTGGTCATATGAAGAAGTTTTGTAGAAAGTGGTTGGTTGATCATAAGCTCAACTAGGGAGGGTCTTAGAAGTAGGCTCATGTCGCAGAATGTTCTATCTGTTTTTTAAGTTGTTTAGTTAGTTTAGTAACTTTTTATTTTGTCTTTAGTTCTTTGATGGTTTATGTTACAGAAAGATCTTCTGTGATTTTTTAATTTAAGGAGTATTCCTCTCCTTTGTTTAATATTGAATATCAATTGATTATCATTTCAAGAATGTTAGCATGTCAGCAGTATCAACACAGGAAACAAATACTATTTTCATGAGAATACATCAGCATCATCTCATATAAATGGCTTAAAAAAACATGACTATGCGGGAAACAAAGTTGTGCCAGTTGCATAATTTGAATTTCATGACCTAACACCATAATTTCATGGAAACTAAATCCAGAGCGGACTCAGCACTGGAAACAAATTGTATTTTCATGAGAATACATCAGCATCGTCTCATATAAATAGTTAAGTAAATAACATGATTCTATGCACGAAACAAAATAGTGCTGATTGCATAATTTCAAGACTTGGCACCATAATATCATGTTATCACTTCATGAATCAAGAACTAATTGGTAAACATATCAGGCAAATCCATGGAAACTAAATCCAGAGCATTACTTAAGTAGAATGGTAGCAGGTCAGCAGTATCAGCACAGGAAAATTCTCTTCCCTGTTGCATTATTCAGTATTTTAAAACTTCTATTCGCATGCTTACTAAGTCACATAATTGCTTCTTGTGATTAGATTCACTATGCAGATTAAATTGGATTCTATAAAGTTCTAAATTAGAATATATACAGTTCTTGTCATCACAATGATGGACCGATCCAATATAGATATCATATAACCTGGTAAACTTGAGATATCATGTACATAAAATGGCATGACTGGATTGCATCATTTAATTTTAAATTATTGTAGTCTCTTGTTTATTCTGCAGGAAATGGGAAGTCATCACTCAATATGGAGCGCAGATTGGATCATGATGGACATCATATGCCCATTGCATCTGCAGACACAGCTACTCCTAATGGTGTGCCTCCATGGAACTGGAGAGATGCCACTGCCAATGGTAACTCGTCTAATCTAGCATGTACTATTCAAAGTTGATAGAAATGCCAAATTCAGTCAGATAGCTGTAGGAAATTGCATTGTGCATCTTTGGAATATTATAATTTCAGAAGTGAATGCTATTCTGGAAAAAGAGTGTTCAAACATTGCTTTACCTAAAGTTATGCCATTGGGTTTACTTATAATATTAGTGAAAAGATCAACAATATTTCTTGCAGTAGATATGGGTTGCAAGAAAACATATTCAGAAAGATAGCTAGAACTTGATCATTATTATAGTTTATAGTTATGTACCCTGCAAAGTGACTATATCTTTAGTTTCTCACATTTTCACCCTGCATAACTTTTATTGAGACGAATGAATTCTTGGATTAATGAAACACCCTAACGTGCAGGCAGTGAGCATCAGACTTCGTATGGTGGAAGGGTGATTGTTGTCAAATGTGGAGATTATACTAGAAGAATTGGTATTGATGGGACAGCTGAAGCTATCAGAGAGGCTGTTAAATGTGCCTTTGGATTGCGTACCAAAAGGGCCTTTTGGTTAGAAGATGAAGATGGGATTGTTCGCAGTCTTGACAGGGATATGCCAGTTGGGACATATAATCTTCGCCTTGATGATGGTATGTAGGATGATCAGGATACCTCATCTTAAACACTCAAGTTCACTTTCATTATTTTCAGTTTCCATATCTTCAAACTCAATCCGTCTGCCAAATGCATGTTTCTATGGCTTGATCTTTTTCATGGTCAATATGAAGTTTGCATTTCTTTTGAGTTATGATGGTTTAGTTTTTCTGAGAGTTACATTGTTTCAACTGTAAAATTAGGTGTAACTGTCAAGGTCTGCACCTATGACGAGTCAGATCATTGGACAGGTGCCACTGAGGAGAAGACCTTGTACACTGAAGAAGATTTCCGTGATTTCTTGGCACGACGTAGTTGGTCTGGTTTACGAGAGGTTAATGGATTTAGAACTATTGATTCTGTTGATGAACTTCGTCCATTATGTGTATATCAACATGCTGGCCTGCTGGGAGAGTAGTTGGGTTAAGAGGGTATGTGTATGGTGCACATGCAAAATCAATTTCCTTGGGAGGCTGCAATGTAAGTCCATGTTTCTGCACAAGAAGTTGTAGGCTGATACTATTCTGAAAATATGGGTTTTCAGTAACTTGATAGTGTTTAGCTCCCAAGGTTAGCTTGCAGCTGTAGATACCTTTCATTTTTTGATGATCTTTGAGCCGTGTACCGGATCTACATAACCATGTTAATTACAGACAGAATGGAACCACATAGGTTCCATTCTATGTGCATCTTGTTGTAGGGTTGCAGTGAGGAATGGGTTTTAGAAGGATTAAGTCAGCTCCTTCTGATTTCAGAGGTTGCCATTATCTATTTATTGGCATTTATCAAGAAGTAATGGTTGAAATACATTTCAGAAACCACATTCTGCAGTAAATTGAATCTCTTGGAGAGAGAATTTGACTGAGGAACTGCAATCCTTTTTCCTTGTGAAGTTATGTGCTATGTGAGGGCATGAAACCTTAAAGATCTAATTGGTAGGTGTCTCAGGAGCTGCATTTGTAACATTAACAGTTGTTTGCAAAACCATGCAATTCTAGAGCGAAGCCTTCGGGTTCAAGTGGAGATGTAATTTACATACAGTAAACAGCACAAGAATATGTGAGAGCATAATGATATTTTTATTGGAACCTTCTTTTTACTTAATGCACATATACATTCTTATTGAACCGCCGTACTTAATGCAAGTCATTTCTGGGAGAAAAAAATATTTCTTATTTGGCATATTGAATTGTATTTGGATTCAATGCATTTCAAAAATGTTAGTTACCAACATGACAATATATCCACAATGGCTTTCAGGCCAACCGGAATCATCAATTTCAAGTATTGGCTAGGATCTGCTTTTATCTTAAATTCATGATAGCAATTGCTTAGTTATCTTGGAAATTAGCATAACAATACCTTGCATCCATTTTCACTTTGCTTGGATATATAGCCCCAGCATTTCGTTGCGTTTAATGTATTGTTAGTATCAACCCCACCCAATGCAAGAGTGATTACGCAGAGTCAACTCCAAATATTAGGAAGGGACAACAATTTCGTTGAATTTATTCTAGGAGACTTGATATGAGAATTTTCTTAACTGAGATGTCAGTAGTTATCATTCCTGTTTGAGCCATTTCTCCTGAAGCTTGCACAGACAAACCTTCCAAGAACTTTGTTGTAGTACCTCAAATAAGCTTACTTTTGTTTAGTTGGTAAGAATTTTTTAAGACACTAATTTTTTATACGACGCAGCATATACAAGACTGAAGTCATTCTTGTTTGCTTTGCATCTACATTAAAATGTGTGAGTTTAGGATATATATATATACATCTTTTAAATATATTGTTGATTAATAAAGGCAATCTTTTGAGGCAAAGTTTTTTTTTTCTATTTAGAACATGTATCAAAGAATGAGAGAGATGTTGATATATTTCTATTAAATACATACAAAACAACTAATGAAGAAGCAGATCAGCTAGCTCATTGTTGTAGATTATTGCTTAATATCTTCTTAAGCTTGAAAAGGAAAAACACTTTGTAGCAGTCATCTGATTTGTTTTTGATTAGATTAGCAGGGAAAGTAGCCTGATCTTTGTTACAAAACAGCACACAAGAACAACAAACACAGAAACAGCAAAAGGTCTTCAACCAGCCAGCAAAAAACCACCTGACTGATCAGAAATCAGAGTCTAGAAACACAACATAGCTAACTAGGGCTAGCAAACAGTACATAAGCATAGTAATTAACTATGTTTGCAGGTCCACCAAAAAAGAACCAAGTCCAGAGAAGCACAACATAGCATAAATAAACCCTACTTAAAACCATAAGAGTCTTCACCAGACAAGAGTTTAAACAGGGGACACAGGCCCACCATAAAACAAATAACAACTAAAAACATAAGGAAATTAAACATTTTTCTTAGGGACAGAGATAATGTCCCAATTCCTCTTTAGCTCCCTCATCGCTTCCTCCTAGCTAGCTAGAACCGTGTCGCTTGAACCAGCACCTTTGTTCTCCTTTCTCTTTCCAGTTCGCTTCAGCTGCTTCTTGATTTTTGAGTGCCCAATAGATGTACCCATAATTACCTGTTTCATTTTTCCATATGTGATCATGATGAGGGACATGATAGCATTTTCTAGCTCCTTGGTTTACTTTTATTTTGCAAACCTTGTCCATTCTTCTTTCCACCATGTTCACCCTCATATGAAGGTTAGCCATTTCAACTTTAAAACCCTCTTCATCCACAACCATATTAGGCTTTGTACTGGGTCTCAGTATCATTTTCCGGGGGGTACCCTGTTTCTTCATTTCCAGAATCTTCTTTTACAGAATTATCTTCATTATCTTACGAAACAATTGTTTCTTTCTGAAACTCCACTTTGTCTTCATTCTGCTCTCCCTCTTCTTTCAACTCCATCTCCTTGGGATCTTCCTCATAGGTAGGGGCAGATATCTCTTGAGAGGACAAATCCTCCTCTTTGTCTCCAAGCAAAATCGGTTTTCCTTTTTGATTGTGGGGCCATGGCCACCTTAGCCGACCTGGTAGATTAGTGACCCCTAGATAGAGCCCCAACTTTATCATTGTGACAATTTATTTTCTTTTCATTCCGGTCTTCCTTATTAACTTCAATGAAGGTAATTGTTACTCCTTCGCCTTTAGCATCTTTCTGGTTAGTCTTCCTCGTTTTAGAGGTTCTCAACAAAATAGAGGACGGCTTGCACTTTTCCGGAGTAATCTTAAGGAGCTCTTTTACCTAGGGGGAAGGGGATTGAAAGGTCTTGGGTTTAGTGACCTTCCCAAAATAATTTTCTATTTTCAACAGGTGAGGGATACTCTCAATAAGTTGGATTCTTGAGGCAAGAGGAGTGGCTGGAGGAATGTCCCGAGAAAGGAGCCTAGGGTTTTTGTGTGGGATGAGAGCAAGGGCATGCTTGTAAAGGGCCATGATTAGCACCTGATAAAGGGGTTGACGGGGGGAGGCTCCTTTCGCTATACTTTGCTGAAGGGAGAACAGACAAAAAATAATTATTTCTTTTTCCATATTTTTGACACGATTAAGGAGAGGAAAATGATAGCCGTGAACAGTCATGTATCTCCCTTCCAAAGTAAAATAGTGAATAATGTGAAGACTAACTAGAGCATAAGGGGGAGGGAGGTTAAGACAATCATACACATTTTGGAATCTTTCCTGTTCTCTCCCTTCCTCTAAAAACTTGTCAATGAAGGCTTGGTATTTCCCCAACTTTTTCATTAACAATGCAATTCCTATCATTCTCCAACCCAGTTATGTCTGCAATCAGTTGGGGTGACACCGTGAATTGCAAGCTACCAATTGTAACACGACCTTTAGCCCAGGAGTCAGTAAATTTGGAAGTCACAGTGTTGTTATAGCCCTGCATTGCCATGAAGAATGTAGTGAGGCCAGCTCGGACGAAGAGATCCAATAAATCCACATTTTTCTTCAGGGATTCACAGTTTACAGGCTCAGAGTATTTTCAAGGGCCACCCATTTGCACTTCTTTGCCTCTATCACACTGACTGGAACAAATTTTGCAAGTAACAACAGACCCACAAAAGAACTTGTTATACGAAAAATGATCAGAAGAAATATAAACAGTCAAAGGTTTACAATCAACACGAAGTGTCATAATGACTTTTTTATGCTTCCTTTGAGAATGGAAATATCCGTATTGGCAATCATTTGTTTCCTTTTATGATCGATATCATATAACTGTGCCATTTCATTTCCACGATCATATTACATGTGCGAGGTAGTCAAAATCCATATGCTATAGACTTTATGAAACTTTATATTAATTGGTGTAGTGGTATCCTAATTGATAAGACTGACAATGGTCTTATCGTGATATTGCTATCAGGATTCAACTGTGTAGTTTTTTGACTCAAACTCATTGACCTAAGATTCAGGAGTAGTGGTTCACACGAACCCATCTCTCATGAGAATGAATGGAACACTTAGCACTCATTTGATCTAGGTGATGCAATATCACAATTTTATTCAGGAGTAGTGGTTCACACGAACCCATCTCTCATGAGAATGAATGGAACACTTAGCACTCATTCGATCTAGGTGATGCAATATCACAATTTGACTTGCTGTGGAAAATATCTCCTACTTATCAATGGTCTTATCGATAATATGAGAAGCACCCCCAGTACTCTTCCTTGTGTCATCATGAGTTAATATTATAACCATGGCATAGACACGTAAATATGCTCAACTTCACTAAGCAATGTTACTTAAACCACATTAACATTATTAATTTGTTTTTCATTTGAAATCACCTTTTTGATATTTGGTGGGACGTTATCATTCTTCCAACAGCTCCATTTTTGAAATTTCAAAGTTTCAAACCTTCTTTAGCAATTTAAGTCTACAACTCCATTACCCTCCCTATATATGAATTGGTCTTTGGACTAAAGAAAGCTCTGAGCATTTTTTTGGTGTCTTCCATAAGGTCTTTAATTTCCCAAGGCTCTTTCCCATTACCATTAAGGATGTCAACAAGTTTTGAATCTCCCTCATTTGCAAGTTTTATACTTTTCGAAGCCGGCACAACTTTTGCTTTATTATTTGTCGTACAACCAATTTTTTTAGCAAAACTTTCAATTAAGTTCCCTCTATACTACTATAGTCTCTTAAGATTCCTCCAGCACCATCAATTCCCAAATTACCTTAAGAACATCCATCAAAATTACATTTTAACCAGCTCAAATCGGGGAGCTCCTAGAATATGGATTTTTCTTAAAAGCTGCCTTCTCCAATTTATTTTGGTAAGATCCTGCTGAATACCCCAAAGCTACTTGATTCTGATTTCTTGGAGGGTGGGGAGGTCCTTAGAGATACCATAAGTAGCAGTATTGATAGTTTCTCCAATCTGATGTTTTATTGACATGAAGATCTCCTTGCCATTTCTTGTTTGAACTCTGGAAATCCTATTATTTCTCTCTTTCCAGTCTTCAAGCCACAAATGGGGGCATCTGTTTCCAAAGGTCCGCAATTACATTATGCTTGAAAGGGCAATAGCTTCAAGAGTCTATAAATTGCACCAAAGATTTAGGGCAAACTTAGTCACAAAGGTCATAGGAAAAATTTGGGACCAAACTTCTTGAACAAATTCACAATGAAAGAAAAGATGATCTATGTTTTCCAAACCTCCACAACATAGATACATCGGTTAACAAATTGGAACCCCTTTTGTTAAGATTGCCAATGGTGAGGATATTGTTATGAGAAGCAATCCACCATAAGCAATTTATCTTCGGGGTGAGTTTAGGTTTTCAAATCTTCTTCCAATCAAAATCATATTGCTTAAAAAGGAGTTTTTCCAATAAGGAGTAAATTGATCTCACCGATAGATCACCAAAGGGAATAGGCACCCAAATCCATTCATCCTACTTGTCCTTGTCATAAAAAGAGCAATCCCCTAGCACAAGGAAAAAGTCTTGGAGATCAGCAACCCTGTTTAAAGGAGTGTTGTTCCTTGGCTGGCTTTCATTTTGAAGCTGCTTTCTGAAGTCTTTCCATTTAGAGCCTTGAGCATCCCACTGAAAATAATCACACGACTTATTCCTCAAACATCTTAAGATTCTTTCCTTAATGCAGTTTGGCCTATTGATAGAATTAAGAGGACCACCGCTCCAGGATTCTTCCCAAAAGAAGGTATTCCTTTCATCTTCTATTCTCCTTCTAACACCCTGTTTTAATATGTTTCTAATTTTAAGGATATTATTCCATATTATAGAGCCATGGGGAGATAATCAGCACAAAGAACGCAGCTTTGCTCTTCACTGTCTAAGTATTTAGCCTTAAGAATTTTGACCCAATCTTTCTTACCATCAAGAAACTGCCAACAAATCTTTGCTAAGAGAGCCTTGTTAAACAGCTTCAATCTTCTTATCCCATGTCCACCATGCTGTTTTGGAGAGCAGACCTCCCAACTTAGAAGACAAATTCTTGATTCAGTTCCTGACCAAAGGAACTTTCTTTGGATTTGCTGAATTTTATCCGCTATAAAAGCAGGAATCTTAAACGGTGAGAGGTAGTATACTAGAATGTTTTGGAGGGGGGCCTTAAAGAAATCATTTGATTTGTTAACAGCAAGAAAGTTAATATTCTTGATTGCTTCTGAGATTGAAAGATGTTTAATACTTCCTAATTAAGCCCACAAGCTCCAAGGGAAGGGAAGCTCACATGACATCTCTCTACTTTTCACTCAGAGTGCCATGCTCCAAAATAGCGCCCTGTAGGTTTTTAACCAATAGATATTTCTTTACAAATCATGAATCGCCGTAGAAATATATATATATATATATATAGGCATTCCTTTGCGTAAACGAAAAGGATAAAATAGAAGCCATATTACATAGTAGAGAAGATTATAAATATAAAGGTGAGCCTAAACACTAAATGGTATCCGAATTTAGCCTACGTAAATAATCACTTTGCAAAGAGGGATTGAGCGAACAGTGGCCACAAATGTTTATGGAGATAACAGTCCTGGTTGAACATTTTTTTTTGATGAGTAAGTGGCTGATGCCGAAATTTTTGTATTAATCCTGGTTGAACTTTAACTATCATTCACACACACACATATATATATATATATTCCGAGTCCTTTTGCGAGGATGCACGATGTGATGCTCCTAACTGTTATGTTAATTTTGAAGACTGGTTTTAGACGAGTCTAAAATGGCTCCCAAATTATATGCCATCGCCAACCAGCTAGGGGAAGAACCCACTAGCTACCCATGCATTATTATTAATGGTTATTGTTCTTGTCTTCCTAACTTCCTATTACTATCGTTGAAAATAATCAGTACATTTAATTAAAAGTCTATCAAAATATTTCACATGTATTAATAGCTCTTCACTTGTACACATTATATTTAAAATTTGAATATTTAATTATAAGAGTTGTGTAATTTTATTAGTAACCATCGCATGTTTATAAGGTCATTTGTGTATAGGTATTGGCAAAGACATTTATTAGAGGAGTTTACATTATATTAGCTGTGCAAATTTTTTGGTGGTTGTAATGCATAATTATTGAGACATCTATGAATATGTATATAGGGTCACTTTCTAAATGACCATTTTTTGATCTTTATGCACAAAACAAATCCTTCCATGCTAGTCATGATTACTCAGAAATTGAAACAATAACTTTAGACTCTTTAAGGATAGCTCTCTTTTACCGTTGATGTTCTCCGATGATTTATAATGTGTAGCGGCTTGGGAGTGTTTTGTCTGAGTTTTCGCCTAGTGTGTTTCTCTTAAGCCTATTGTTCAAGTTGGTCTGTTGTGTTATGAGAATTCCTATTGCTCTATCTTAAGTTCCCTTTTTGTACAGGGTTTCGGGGCCCTTTCAAAACCTGTTGTTACCTTAATAAAAAAATTTACTCTTTAAGTCACATGAATAAAAAAAAATCACTGAAATCTAATATACTGTTTAGGAGCTTAGAGTGGGTGGCTACTAGGTTCTTTCCCTTAATATTTTGTAAAGGAAGTAATTGTTGGAGCACATAAATAGAAAGGTAAATTGATATTTTTTTGAGTAATGAGACAACCTAATTTAGTAGAGATAATTTAACTCATTAAAAAATATCATATAAACGAATAATCTTAAATAAAGGGTAGAGATAATTTAACTCATTAAAAAATATCATATAAATGAATAATCTTAAATAAAGGAAACTATGCATTAGTAAAGATCATCAAATTATAAGCTAAAATTTTAAAAAAACATCAAAGCAAAACAAGTACCACGAACTCTTTAGGATTCAATAATGGGGGAACCTAAGTTAGTAGATATAATTTAACTCTTTAAAAAATATCATATAAATGGATTATCTAAATAAAGCAAGCTAGAAATCAATAAAGAGCATAAAATAATAAGCTAAAACTAAAATAAAACATGGAACACAAGATTGTTATTATAATATTGAGAAAAAAAAAATATTTAAAATAGTGAGCTCTATGTCTAAGATATACACACATTTATGTGTGCGTGCACACACACACACACACACACACACACACACACACACACACGTTCTGTGTGTTCTTATCTTGTTTGGGACCATCCCTTAATAGGACTTGAGCTGTCTATATTTTATACATAAAGGATGGATGTATGGATAACCTTCCTTGTACAACTTAAAGATGATCAATTGAAAAATTGTTTAAGCAAATATCAATATTTTCCCATAGATAAAGGAGTAATTGATCTTTCTAAATGTTCACAAAGAAAGATTAGTTAAAAAATGATGTCCATATTTCCTCACACATTTATGGAAATGTTGGATTATTTGTAAGGCACATTGTAGGTTATTTCTTTTCTTGTAGGTTTATAAATTTAGTTTGATTATTTGTAGGACAACTTTTTGGATTGGAAGTTGAAAATTCTAACTGGGCAAAGTAGGGATGGATATCCCTTCTTTTGTTGGTTTCAAGAAATTAGTTGGGTAAGCCTGATTAAAGAAGTAAACACTTTGAAATAAATTCAAGGGTAGAAAAATAATGATTTTCTATTTCTCCTTTAGGTTCTTGTATGCCTTAAAATATGACACATGTGACTTCTTGTGGTCTTGTTGAGTTAAGCTACCTTGTTGATAATAATGATTTGTCATTTCAACTCTTTGGATGAAATGGTCCTTAGTCTCCCTCCTCAAATGTGGAGTCTAACCTTGAGGTGGCCACCATTAGTATAATATGACTAGGCTGTGTTCCTTAGCACAACTTCTCATTTGGAACTAATATAGGCCTCTCCTGCATATGATCCTATTGCCTTGGAGGTGGATTATGGTAGGATTAATGTTCATGATTAATTCATAGATTCGTTACAACACATGACTTCTTTGATTAGACATCATTGCGTACAGTACAAGGAGATTGTAGTTGAAGAGGCAGTTGATAACTCCCTCCTCTCTCCTTGATTGAAGGAAGTTGAGAATGATGTCTTGGATAGTTGTATGAATGAGGATGTCTTCCTAAATCTACATTAGAATCCTGTCCCCATATGTGCTACTTGCAAGGGAGGGAAATGGAATTTCGTAAGTTAGATGAATTGTAAAATGTTCTAGGCCATTTAAAAACTTGGCCGTGTGGTTAGTTGTTAGTTGTTGATTAAATTTTTTTACTTTGATGTTTTCTTTTATCGATGTATTAGGAACCCATCAAAACCTATTTACCCTTTAAAAAATAAAAAAATAAAAGGTAATATAAAAATATTAAAAAATTCTAAACTAATTAGAGTGAACCAAACTAATTTCATAAAACATGAAATTCATCCCTGGATCACAGTTTGGGTTGATATGACAATGCAGTCCTAAAAAATCCAAATACTTTTTTGCTTGCTCTTCTTTTTTTGATTGCTTTATTGCTAGGCCAATCTCGAAGGGGAAGATATGTTGGTAAAGGGAAATAGGAATGCTAGGGGAAAGGTTGATGGTTTTTGGGTAGAGTTGTTTTCAAAGATAATTATGATAATGATCCAATAATGCTAGAAGCATAAATATTTCTCAAAGTTGGACCCTTCCAAATGACCATAATTGTGAATTTTGTACATGAACACTTGCTAGGAAGGGTATGCAACTAAGATTGATATAAATTGAACAAAATGAAAGGAGGAATACAATACAAACTCATGTTTTGGAAGAATATCAAGTATGAAATTGAATGACATGTTCATTATTTTTTAATGAAATCACTCCTTTTGTCATTCATGAATTCATTATAGCACAATCATAACTATTGTGATGAACATGTTGAATATTGCAACAATCAAACTATTAAGACAACAAACATTGATATACTAAAATGTATGGACAATATTGTGAGGAGCCCACATTTACTAAAATGAATGGATGTTGGTGCCACAAAAGTTGAAAGTATTATTGTGAATTTACTAAAATAGAAAAATAAAAGTTGTTACTTGAGACTAAAGGTGCAAAATCATTGACAAGTGATACTAATGGAAGAAGAGGATCCTAGAATGTTAACAAACAAAGAGGAAGAAACTTAGGAGGATCCTAGAATGTTAACAAACAAGGACTTTCCTTAGAGACATATATGTACCGTCACATACTCATCTTTATCGTTACACATTAGCTTATTTGAGAGTTACTCTAGTTGAGGACATTTCATCTAGTCAACTAGAGTAAGTCAACATTTCATCTCCTCTAGTTGAGGACACTTCATCTACTATTGTTATTTCCAAGTTTAGTGCATCTTCCACGGGTTTAGTGTAACAAGATTTTCATCCTCTTTCAAGGATAGCTCGTTTAGACACTACATAACATTCTTGTTTGCAGAGTCCCACATTATTGACTTGGAGGACACAATTGAGGATATTCATCTCCTCTTTCCTGACAACTCCTATGAAGTTGCATCATCTTCTAATGTTACATGCACATCTGTGGACCCTCTTGTTCCATCTCTACATCATCCTTTGTCACCTTTTAATATTGGTGTGGAGATATTTGAGCATCATTTGGAGGGCTCATCATTGCTTTCAAACTATGATCTGCATTGGTCTTCATCAGATTCTAGATTTGCCATTTTTTTCATTGCGACCTAGAATACTTGATTTGTTTGGGAGACTTTCAACATCAACATTGGAACACTTGATAATAGTCCAAAGGCTTCATAAATCTTGACTTTTCTTCTCTCATATTCCTTTCTAGAATGAGAAGATAATTGACATACTTTTGTGGTTCTATTTCTTCCCAAGGGGAGGGAGATTGTTCAATGGGCTTGGATTATCTTCAACATTCAACGTTAGGCATTCAACATCATTGTAGGAGATTCTTCATTGGGGAGTGGGGTGGTGTTGTACGATCTCTCTCCTTTTTTATGGAATTTTTTTTTCTCTCATTTGGGGTTTTGTACTTTTCATCTTGTAAAGAGCACATCCTTTCCCTTGTTTATGTGGGAGTTCTTTCCTTTTGGGTGTTCTCTTCTTCATGAGGTGGATTGTAGTTAGGCATTGTACTTGTGTACCTTATTTGGCTTTGATGACAAGATCCATTTTTTTGCCTAACTTAAGCTATGCTTAAGAGGGGTTGCTGGTGGGTAATCATGCGTAAGTTCTTAAGTGGCTTGTCCATGTGGCAAGTTAGGTAGGGTGATAGGTAGGACATTTGCTTTCTATATACCTCCACTACTATCTTATGTACTCAATCACTCATCATATTTATTTGTTTGTAGTTCTCTCTCTCTTTTGCTGTTTCTATTTGCCTAGTGCTCCTAACAAAATCTCACAACCCTCTGTAAACGAACAATTGGGGAAAACTACTTCTTGTTGCATTGAGTCCTTCCCCTTTTTTCTCGAGAATCTATCATTGAGTCCTTCCCCTTTTTTCTCGAGAATCTATCTCCCCAATACAACAATTTCAAGAGATATTTCCCTCGAGGGTTTTTATAACCTCTGTTCAAGGGAAAACTTTGGAATTGTTTTTGATTAAAATCAACAACAAAACAAGGGTGCTGCCCTTACACAACCACAACCCATAAGTGGCAATAGAGATCAACAACACACTAATAGTAAATGTGATGACTATTATAAGGAAAAATCATAAACAAACCACTAGTAGAAAGGCTAGTAGACTACCAAATATGCGATTGATCAAGCATAATAAGAAAGAATATGCATCTCTTAATACAATCATAAATATATCCATAATTCATTACAAAAGGTACAACTAATGCTACATGAGCATACAATCATGCTATAACAATTCTTGAAGTAGACAATATGCATCAATCAAGCACAAGATTGAACAAGTACTATATGTATAAATGAAGTATCTATAATAAACATGACATAATCATAAACCATTACAAAGTTACAAGACATCATGAAGGTATACATCTCATTAGATATAACATGAGTATTTGAGCACATCATAAGGAAGTGAATACATAACAAGAACACCATAATGTTAAGAATGGTCTATATATAAATTGGGACCGATCGTAATCATGTACTCTATTCCCAAAGAATGGTTGGCCATGCCCCCTGACCACGAGGAACTCTTAGGCCTCTCCAACTATGCTCTAGAGATAACCATATGGCCCATACCACACATGCCAAGCAATCTACATATGAGGTATACACATCCACACTAATGCAACATCAAGCCACATCCACAAAATATGTAACCACATAAATTCAAGAAACACAATCACTTAGAACACAATTGATAGGGAGATTGATACACCTTGAACTAAGCTCTAGTTCAACACAAGTCTCATAAGACTTCTTTAGACTTCTTTGATCACTAAGATCCTAGGAGAGTTTCCAAACCAATCTCCTAACTCACTCCTTCAATATTCCTATCAAGTTTTGCTTCTTGTAGTCTATGCTTGCATAGAGCTCACTAGGGTAAGCCCTTTTTCTAACACTCCAACCGTATTTAATACCCTTGCAGGAGTTAGGGTAAGTTCTTGAATCATCTAAGATCACAATCCCAACCTCTATCAAGAATTTGGGTTCATTTCTCCATTGCTGCCCATACTTCCTATTAGCAAGGGCTAGAAGCAATTAGGTCTCAATTAGCCCTATTTTTTTAAAGGATTTAGCTTTCTTGTATAAAACTTCCACACAACCCCTCAAACAAAACTGTGATCCAGACACCCTTTACCAAGACCCAAAGGATTTTATAGGTCTTAGGCTCTGGAGGTGTCTATACAATACTAACTTGTTAGAGTAAAAAAATATTTTCACTTATTAATTAAATCATTATTGATTTAATTATTCAGTCAACTTTTTATATGTTGTTTACTTAAGCTAAACTTTATGCATGTAATAATTAATTCTTTTATTAATTATTCATGCAACCTAGGTTTCTCCACCTTCTGGTGTTCAATCTCCTTTATAAGGATTGATCTCTTTGTAATTTGTATTCCCTCTCTGAATGAACATTTCATATTTCAGATCAATCTCTGTCTTGTCTCCATACTTTGCTTTTGTAACGGGTTATTTGCATGTAGTGGATCTTGGTGATAGAATTCTATGAATTCTAACATAAGAGCCTTGCTGTTGCAGCCCGTTAGCAAGTTTTTGAAATTATTTTGGAGCTTCGAGGGTTTCAAGTCTTTTTTTTAGCAATTTTTGTGTGGATCTAAGGGGATTTTTTTTCGGAGCACTTTGAGCACAAACCGACCTCACGGTTGAGCTCAAAAGGCCTCAAAACCCCCATTTCCATATAAGACACATCCAATTTGGACACTATTGACTTCTGAGGCAATTTGTTTTTGCCTATACAACCTTGGCACGCAAATGGAGAGAAAATAATAATAAAAAATCACCATTCCCGGTGAAATCGATGCAAACAACACATTTTTTGTTTTTTTAATAAAAAAACATTAAAAAAAATTTCATTGTTTTTTTCAAAACAATATAAAAAAAAACACTTCTTGAGGTGGTCCCCACCACATGGGACCCACCCACGACAGTCCCCACGATGTGGAAACCCCCAAGCCCGCGGGCCACCACCGAGCGGTCCCCACCGCCCACGGCATCAGCCGCTAGCGGCTTAGCCGTCGTCGTTCAACCGCCGGCCGACCACCCCCGATGGGCTCCACTGCACTCAGCACCCGCGGTCACCCACGTGACTGCCTACTCCACTCACCAGCCCTTGCGCACCCATGCGACCAGGCGCTAGGCAGCTTTAAGCCCCCAAGGGCTTAATTTTCTTTATTTTGCAAGCTCCTTTTGACAACCCACTAGTAGAAAGGCTAGTAGACTACCTCAAGAGTGGTTAGACAACTCACCCACGACATGGAAGGAGAATGAGAGGCTAAACAACTATTTTTTCTACCTTGACAACTATCCATGCAATACTATCACTAGGGTCCCCATCACAACGGGGAGCAAGTAGTGAAAATCTAATTGAAAGATTGTCAGCACAAGGGGCAAAGTGCTAAAAAAGATATACATCATCAGTTGAAGATTGGAGCATAGCAGGAGCAACAAACAAGGAAGGGTCCACACGACTAGAGGGGGCGGTGCCAGTAACAACATGAGGAGTAGGATCCATAGAGACTGTAGAGGCCAAATTTGCAACAGGAGCATTAACTAGATTTGCAGTAGGAGCATCACCTAGATTTGCAGTAGGAGTTTCATCTAGAGGGGAGTCATCATCAGCCTGCGATGCTTTGACAAAGGAAGAATCAAAAGCCATAATAGTCAAATGTTCATCATTTGCGTCCTTCCACCAAGTAGCTGCACCTTTATACTACAAGATAGAACAATATGTAGCCAGATGACCAGTAGAGAAGCACCATCGACATCGAAAGGGGAGACCCTCATAATCCAGTGATTAAGTCCATGACCTATCCCCTACCATGAGAACCACATCCCCCGGATGGGGCATGGAGAGGTCAATATCAACCCATTGCAGCTATAGCCTCATCCACCTTTAAGAAATGACCAATAGAGTTGCCAATGGCCTCAAAACAAGAGTTCTCCCAGAAGTGAAGGGGAAGATTGGGGAGATGAATCCACACTGGATACACACTAAGTAGTTCAGTAAGAGGATTAAAGGAGACTATCCAGGGTTTGGCTGAGAGAGAGTGAGTTCACCAAACCCACAACTTTATCAACACCAAATCTTGGTCTTCAAAAGAGGAGAAAACAGTTCAATAAAAAAAACCCTTTGCACAAGGGAAAAAATCAATGTTATTTGAGACTAAAGATCTCCAGGAATCCGTCACCCAATGATTAAGATTTGGAAGAGAAGGCTAGAAACCAACGAATCTACAAACCTACCCACAATGTTGATAGAAATCCACATTATCCACCACATCCATGCCATTATGACAAGGGATGTCTTGGCACATGCAAGGGGTTGAGATTTATCCGAGGGAACAACAACAATCTTAGTAGCAATCGATTTGGCGACATGAGGAATGCAATGGCCTTTGTGATTGATTGATTCCTCATTCCAATCAAGCATATATATTATTCAAAGGGTTAGCAACTTGGAGGATCATGACTCTTCATGATGTCCATTAATTACTAACTAATATG
>MU223090.1:753829-793758 GCA_018584345.1 Thuja plicata
CTTGAACAAAATCTTGGCTAGAGCTTTTTGCACTTGGAAGACTTAGAGAAAATGAGAGGAGAAGGCTTCCTTTTATATGAAATTAGGGCACAATCTTCTAAGGAGGACGACATAGGAGAATTAAATTTCAATTAGACTCATGCCCCTAGAAGAGGACCTATATTAAATATAATTTAGGAATTAATGATTCGGAACCCAAAATAGCCGACCCAGAAGCGGGAGGAAACTTTTTGTGAAGACCGACATCCGGGAAACAGAATGTTCCCCAGATTTGGACCCTGGGACAGGGTCAAGGTCGGCCCTGTCCTAGGATAGGGCCAAGGTCGACCCTGTCCTAGGTCAGGGCCAAGGTCGACCCTGTCCTAGGAGGTCGACCCTGTCCCTAGATCCCAGAAACATAGGTCTGCAACCTAGAATGCAGAAGTCAGGTTGGAAAATAGTGGATAGAATGGTAGAATCAGAGGGGATGATGCAGAAATAGGAGAATGATGTGATGGAGGTCAAATACATCCCCTAAGGAGGGCTAAACGCTCTTAACATGGAAGTGCTTCCATTTTAAGACGATACAACTACATCCCAAACATCATTTTTTAGTATGGATTGATACTCTTCAATCGTGGAATCTTTCCAGGCTTGACTTGCTAAGGCTTCCTTAGCATTAGTTGGTTCTTGATTTGTAAGCTCTGTTAACAATGCTGCATAACATTTTTGTGTTCTAGTTCTTTTATTTTCTTTAAACATTTCATCTGGTTCCACATTGTTTTCTTCACATATTTTCCTTGCCCATAGTGGTCTTTTCTTGTTATAGACATCTTCATCATTTAGATTTGGAGGTTCAAGTTCTTCTAAGATATTCTCCCTCTCAATTTCAGTTGAGGGTTCTTCTTCTGATTCTAAGTTTTGATTATCTTCAGAATCTCTGCATGTAATGCTTTCATCAAACTTTACATCTGTACTTATATCAACTGACCTTTGTCCTGGAATGTTTATGCGACATCCTTTGCAGTTTTCACTATAGCCAACTAGAATACCTCTTTTTCCAGATGGTTCTAGTTTGGTCCTCTTTTCTTTTGGAACATGAATATAAATCGGGCATCCAAATATTCTGAGATGACTTAAGTCTGGTTTATTTCTAGTGAAAGCTTTTTCAGGAGTTATATCTTTTAGACTAGAGTGTGGACATCTATTTTGTATATATACTGCAGTATTTGAAGCTTCTACCCAAAATGAGACATGGATGTTTTGGTCATGCATCATGGCTTTAGCTGCTTCTATTATCGTTCTATTCTTTCTTTTTGCTACTCCATTTTGTTGAGGATTATATGGCACAGTATAGTCCCTCTTAATCCCAGCAGAATTCTTTAAAGATTTCAGCTGTGTATTCACCCCCATTATCTGATCTTAGTATTTTGATTTTCTTCCCTGTTTGATTTTCTACTAAAGCTTTGAATTATTTGAACTTAGATAATACTTCAATTGATTCTTTTAGCTTCAAAAAGTATATCCAAGTTTTCCGGGAGAAATCATCAATGAATATTATGTAGTATAGAGATCCCGTTAGGGAGGGTGTTGACATGGGCCCACATAGATTAGAATGAATAAGTTCTAAAATGTCTTTAGACTTGTGTTCACTAGAAGGGAATGAACTTTTAATATTTTTTCCTAGTGCACAACCTTTATAAATGCTAGAGTATTTTGATTCTATATTAGGTATTCCTGAGGTTATTTTCTTTATGATAGGTAGAGCACTATAACCTAGGTGACCTAACCTCTTATGCCATAATTCATTGTTATGACAAATTTCATGGTTTAATGCAACCTTTTGATCGCAGAGTAGTTTATATAAGCTACCATCTCTAGATCCTATTGTTACAACATTTTTTATATTTGAATTTTTAGGCCAAAGAAGAACTTCATCTTCATTAAATGTGACTCTATATCCTTGATTAGCTAGCCCTGAAATGGATATTAGGTTCCTTTTAATTCCTGGTACAAACAGAACATCTTTTAGATGTAATGTTACCCTGCTTCCTAGTTTGATTGAATAGGTCCCAATTCCTTTCACGGGGTAGGTGGAGTTATCACCAATGGTAACTTCTTCAGAAAAATGTCCTTCAAGATCTTCAAACTGATTCCTGAATCCAGTTATGTGTCTAGAAGCTCCACTGTCAATTATCTAGGTGTTCTTATTTGTATTAAGTTCACTTGATAATGCTAGAAAGAATAGTGAAATATCTTCTTTGGTTTCAACTATATTTGCTTGTCCTTTATTTTTGGTAGGACATTCTCTATGAGTGTGCCCATATTTGTCACATCTGTAACACTGAACCTTTGATTTGTCTTTCTTATAAGATTTATTTGAGAAGTTGGCATTATTAAAAAAATTTATGTTTCCTTTCCTCTTGAAGAACTTCTTCTTCTTGTTGAAAGTATTTGTTTGTAGTGCTTGAATCTCACTTCCCTTATTTGGTCCAATCCCTCTGGATATCAACCGAGTTTCCTCTTGTAAGCAATCATTTTTGAGTTGGTCAAATTTAGACAAAGGAGGCCTGCTATTGATACATTGAATAAATGACTCCCATGATAAAGGTAATCCCCGTAGAGAAATTAGGGAAAGATCAACATCATCAACTATATTACCGATAGAGAATAGTTGATCCCTTATTTCAATGATTCTTAGAAAGTAAGATGTTATTGTTTCTCCCTTATTCATTTTGAGATTCATCATTTGTTGTTTTAGAGTTAATATCCTGCTTGCAGTATTTATCTCAAATGTATTTTGAATGATTTTATAAATCTCATAAGCAGATGTTAACCTCGATATGCTTGGTAATATTGAGTCTTTAACTGAGTCAATGATTAGCTTCTTGGCTTTATTGTTTCGTCTTTTCCAGATTGCTTTTTCTATCTCATTTTCAGGTATTTTAGGTTCTTCCTCTATGTAGGATTCTAGTTCTAGTTCTTGCATCAGATTATTGATTCGAATATTCCAAGATACGAAGTTTGAGGCTCCTTCAAGTCTGTCCTCCATCCTGAGTGTGTGAGCCATAGTTTAAGAAACCCAAGTATTAAACTTCTTGATGATTTTATATATCCTTTTCGTCGATTCTGAGAACTATGATTATATGAATCTCAACCGTCAATTTAGGTGACTGCAGTTTTAATGTGTCTCTATCATCAACTTATAAACTATTATTTAATAGTTCTCTGCCGTCTATAAACTGCAATTTATGTTTCTGTCGTCGATTTTATAGACTGCAATTTATTTTTCTGCCGTCGATTTTATAGACTGCAATTTATTTTTCTGCCGTTGATTTTATAGATTGCGATTTATTTTCCTTGATCTGATTGCAGTGAGGTTAGATGCTAGGATCCAGATTTTACTTAGTACAGATCGCCAATGTCTAAGAATGCAGATCACCGATTTCCTTGGACAAGTTGCAGATCGCCGATATCCTGGTGCAAGATTTCAGATTGCCGATACTCTTGTACAACCTGCAGATCGGCGATGTCTTGGCTTGCTTGATATTTTATTCACTTTTCCTTAACTTGGCTCTGATACCATGTTAGGAATAGGATGAATAGGTAAGTGAATAATCTGCTCTTGTTGATGGACCGAGGAATGCAATGGCCTTTGTGATTGATTGATTCCTCATTCCAATCAAGCATATATATTATTCAAAGGGTTAGCAACTTGGAGGATCATGACTCTTCATGATGTCCATTAATTACTAACTAATATGATTAGTTTACTTAACATCTCTTAACTGATCATCTCTAGACAAGATCGATCTGCATAAGAGGAGTTTCTAGAACAATAAACATAATTAACTATTAAGAGTGATCTGTATTAACATTACAGTCTAATCTGACTGTAATGCTAATGCAGAGCATTACATAACTGATATAATTATATTTAATTGTAATTCTATCAGACATTAAATCTGATTGAAACTATATTTCAACAACAATCTACTCACATAATCTGCATACATTCCCCTTAAATTCTGCTCTAATACTCTTAGAGTTCCTTAATAAAATCTGCAAATAAACACCTTATAAATCACTCCATCTTTACTTATCCTTCACACCTCTCCACATCTTATTCTATTTATATCCTATATTTCTTTGGAGAGAGACACTACAAACATAAATCTTTAATGTGATGGCTACGTTTTTAAGACCAAGCGTTGCCTTCTTAAACTATATCATTGCCATTCCATAAATCTCTACCTTACTGTTTAGATTAATCGCTACGTTAATGCACTTTTATCTATGTCATACTCATTTTTGCCTTGTTCATTTTGTCTTCTATGCTTGTTTATATTAATCACAAACAAATCACTGCTCTTAATTTTCTTTATAATCGCTGTCTGACATGAATAAGCATCTCCTTTGTATAATCATATCACTTTTATAGCTGTAGACATGGGAGTCAGCCAATCTGAGATATGTAACATCAATGACAAATTATTAACATTACTAAACAGGATTCATTTGGTCACATATTCTGTGCATTTCAAAGAACATGAAAACCACGACTCTTCTAGAACAACTTGCAAACTTCTATCAAGCAAACTTCGATCAACTTCAACTCACTCTTCCATTCAACACAGGAGAAAAATTCTATTGAAATTAAGCCATCGATAGGGAAAAAATTTCGCATTCTATCTTATGTAATAATAGTTTATAATTGTGGATGAATCAAATATAGTTGAAACTTATGATCTTGCTCAATGAGTGAAAAATAGTTTGATTCTTGTGAAAAATATTGATCTTTATACCTATATCTCTATCTCTAGAGGTCTATAACTCAATCACTCCAAACTAAATTTAGCTTCCACTTTTACTCCAATTTCGACTTCTTCTAGAAAATAATTTACCCTCGTCTTCATCAATCTCTAATAAAAACATGATGAATCAAATAAAGTATCAGCCCATAAATAAAGTCAATAATGTTAGCCTTGTGGATACCCAACTTGAGAACCACATAAGATACAATCTGCCCATTAGTTGCATGCCCTCCACTTGCTAACCCATCTATGCTTACTCCCTTTTGAATAAATATATCTAATTTGAAACCCACTACTGTGCCATAATCATAGTTTGCGGACTCTCTAGAACTCTCTGAGCCCTAGCGAGTACTGAGTTGAGTCCCAGGGGTTCGAGTTTCTTCAGTAACTCACTCAAGGAGAGAATCACTAGAAATTGGTGTTTTGTCGAGTCTTGTTGAGTTTTTTCCGATTCTTGCCAAATTTTTGCCGAGTCCTGAGTTGGGCCAACCTTGTCGAGTCTGCACCGAGTCCTAGTCTTGTTTCTATCAGCATAATACATTGGTGAAAGATGCGTCAATTCCTTTGTATTAGTATGTTATGTGATGTCAAGAGTGATTTGCTGGTGTTGTGTGCTAGGAACAACTATATTGTGCTTTGAGAGTTTTCTTTTTCCAACATCTAGTTTCTTGTGCTTTAGTCAAATATTTTTCACAAGTTCATAAGAAATTTGAAGCTACTTTAATAAACTTCATGGCCAAGCAAACACCTATACTAAAGAAGAAAATATGTGTATCCTTGAACAATCTTATGATCACTTCAATTGCAGTAATAAACAAACACTTGATGATGCTAAAATCATGGTGGTGTCTTTGCTTTGTCACAACTGACGAGAATATGATTAACTGTCCCTTAGAAAGAAAAAAATGATCATTTTGTTGTTATCCCTAATAACACTTTCCACAACAATAAATCTTGTTGCTTCCATGGGGATCCATTCTACACCATAACACAATATTAGAATAATGTACATGCTTCACTAATCTCACTTTCTTTCTTAGAGAAGACGAGGGAACTTATGTAGGTTATGTTGAACTAAATCATATTAAATTTCATTAATATAACTGATGCTAGTTTTTGTCCCTTTTTCTTCTAATCTAGTAAGTCCCTTCAGTGGGTTGGTTATTCTTATTAGTTGACCTAGATTCTTTCTCTAATGAGATGGTAATTCCCATAAGACGATCCAATGTCTTCCTTTAGTAGGTTAGTCATTCCTATAAGTTGATCTAGTTTCTTCCAAAATTCCAATCTTCAAAAACCTTAATGCTAAAAATGTAATTGCCTGTGATCATCGTAAACAATTATTATTTATGGGTAGTAATATGTTGATTAGCTTTTATTTTGGTTTACCCCATGGTCTTTGTTGGCTTTAGTGCTTTGATTGGGTTGGTTGATGGAAGTCTATCTAATTAATTTAGGTCTCTATGAATCAATAATAAATTGATATCTATAAATCTATAAATTGGATTGGGAAGTAAGGTTTCTTTTATAAATCTTTCATAGTAGTCCAAGTCATTCTATGTCATTTTATATATAAAATGTATTTTGTAAGATGCAATTCTTTGTCTATATCGCTTAATGGAACAAAGTTTATTGTAGGTATTGGGGCTTTTTAGTTCAGAAACTTAGAGAAACATTACATGTTTCTAGAGTCTAAATTATGTCTAGTGAGGCTTAGGATGGTTTAGAGATCTTTGTTGGTCATTGATGTTTGAGAAATTGTGACAATTTAATTTTCGAATCGCACTTAAAGTAAGCCATCGTGATCACTATCACGATAAGGAAGATTGTGACAATTAACATGTCTCCTCACTATAATATATATTATGATTGAAATCAATTCAAATGTCAAACACAACAATTGAAAGTGCAAGACAAAGATACATTGATCTCCTTCGCATAATATATGCAGATTGACATTGATTCATCTTGAATTAATTGTCACATATATATCAGCAGCGATCTACATAGCAAGTTGTCACAAACATCAATCATAATTGTGAGATAGTAATCTCAAATAAAATTAAAATTTCTACTATATCCAAATCTGATCAAACTTTAACATGATATCAGAGCCAAGTTAAGAAAGATCTGATCATAAAAAGGATCCGATCAGATTTATAAGAGAAATTATCATCTAACCATCTTTCAATTTCAGAATTCCTTCTATCCAGAAAAATGGTGAATGGTATTAGATTTGAGGACCGATTGGAAGAAGCATTTACCTACAGTTCAACCAGCATTATTAACTTTCACCCAGCGTTTTCTTCAGGAAAGTTCACAATTATATTACACACTCAGCGAACCAAAGACAAGGAGTCAAGTATATTCATATAGAGGCAAAACAGATATTCCTGGAGACAACTAGAATATCGATTTTCAGAGGCCTTTAATATATTCATGGCCTCACAAATTAATATCAAATAATATTGACGAGTGCCACAGGATTTCTACTCATTGATTTATTTATTCAAAGCGAAAATTGGAAGCTGCAACAATCATATGTCATAATCAGATAGAAGATTATATTGTTAGGCTATATAAAGAGAACTTACTCGCCTGGAGTGGATTGCAAGTGGAGGTTCTTTGCAAGTGGATTATATCGTGGGGACCTCTGAACGGCTGCTGAAGCAGAAAATACTTCCCGGTTATAAGAACAAGACTTTCTGCTCTCTACAAGATATGACTGGGCTTTCAGAATTAGCAATTACAATCAGCTACCAACTTTACATTGTTGGGGGTTAGAGTACACTGTTAACTTTTAGTTTAGCTGCAGAGCCTTTTCCATTGCATGAGCATTTTTATTTAAAGCTGAGCCCGAAAAATTTGTTTCTTTACAAAGTAACACTACATGTATACATTATTGAATACAGTGCTGGAGTGGATGCTATGCTCCTTGCCGACGGATGTCTACTAGTGATTATGCAGATATAAATATCTCTTATAGAGGATGTTACTGTTTGCAGAAACAATGTCCATTAGCCGAGTTGGGAGTACAATTCCCATGTCTCCGTGGATTTGGCTGGGCTATACGCTGGATTGCAAATTTTAACGTGAAATAGCGCTGGAGAGCGACTTCCCAATGTTCACTCGTTTTGGATCGGTCTTCAATGTCAATAGTACCTTGGCAATGTCTGCACTGTAGGAGAAACATGAGTGTTAAGGATATAGACAAATTCCCTCCCTTGTGGTTGCTGGAATTGACCTGGAATTGGAAAACGAGAATTGGTTTCCCTTCTCAAAATTGAATTCTCAATTCTAATTCCATGCCTCAATTAGAATTTCAAGTTCTGAGGTGAAATTGTAGAATGCTCATTTTGGACCAAAATTAGAATTGGCTTATACCAATTCACCAATACCCGTTTTCCAATTCCAGGTCAATTCCAACAACCAAACAGGCCCGCTCTCAAATTGTCCACGAGGATCGTGGAATATTATTAGCATTGACTGTGATCAGTTTGAGGAGTGTTGAACTGCATTAATTGGAATGGTTTTCTAAAGTCATTCAAGCCATCCTGAATCTTCCACCATGCTTGCTAGCATAGAAGTCAAACATGAGTAAGAGCCAAGCATGGAAATAATGGACATGATAATAAAAATATTGTGGACTCCGCAAATAATTGACAACAAATTCAATAATACCGTTTGGGTGCTGGAATACCAAATGCTGGATATAGTCAATTCTGAAAGATGCTGCAATTCTGGAAAATACTTATCCTGAAAATGATTTTCGAAATATGAGTTGGATCTGTTTGGTTCACTCAGAAGATGACTGAGAAGATGCATAAGAATTTTTAATTGTTTATTTCTTAATTTCTTTGAATATATATACACACGTGTATATATACACACGTGTGTATACACACACATGTGTGTACACATGTGTGTGTATATACACACATATGCACACACACGTATGTACACACATATGTGTGTATATATACATACATGTAGACACATATGTGTATACACACGTGTGTGCATGTGTACATATATGCACACGTGTGCATGCGTGTGTATATACACATGTGCACACATGCACACATGTGTATATATATGCCTATGTGTATATACACTCACATGTGTGTGTACACACACATGTGTGTATATACACACATGTGTGTGTATATAACAATATAATATACCAATGTGTTTCAGAATGAAGGTTTGCAGAAGTCATGGATCCGACAAGATATTAAATTTGGTTTTATAAAAATTGGAATTTCGAAATTCCAATTCCAGTTTTTTTGGATGGACACAAACATGGAAGAAACAAAACTGGGAATTAGATAATGCCAATTCCAAACATATTCCAGCTACCAAATGAGCCTAAGGGAAATTATTGAATAAGAAAGGAGATCGAAAGGATCAAGGAATTATATTCAATAGAATAAATTAGAAAGAAATATATTATATTGAAGATTGATGCCACATCTTAGCAGAGTCATCAAATACATGATCGACCAGTAAAATGGAGGCAGACTACATAGCTTTCTCAAGAGACTTCTATTAGTATCAAGCCTGAGCACAATTCAGTTGTACACAGATAGAATAAGAAGAACAACTCAATTGCAAGCTTATAGATTTCTACATCTTGTCTTAGCACAGCCCAATACAAATATTCCTTTGATGAAGATCGTCTACAAAGGCGCTGGCATAATTTTGAGGCAGTAAGGAGGATTGTCTATAACTGTACACGATTGTCTATAACTTTACACCAGTAGAAAGTTGCAATTCTCCTATAGATCCAAGAAAGGAGACATTATAGTTTGGAGGTGATTTCTCCTGGTGTACTGTTGACAATTTCTTGAGTTTCACATTTAGAGGGAGTCTGACATATCCATCGGAAGAAACCTTGAACGAGGAGGTTAGGGGGTTTATGCATGTACTTGAAGCATCAAAAGGGAGCTACATTATCGTGAATGTATGATGTCGCCAAGCCTGTGGATAAATCCACAGTTTATTACATTTACTAATGTTACTATGAAATCAGACAAGTGCATTTGTGTACAGGAAATTGCTCTTGCGAACAATATTGATATCATTAAACGAATAAATCATGTGCCAAATGATGAGTCTCTTGAAGCAACATATCTACCATGATTGGAGTATGTGAACAAGGTATGCTTCCGTGACAGAGGGAGCAACTAGAGGATTTGCGTTAGTTGACGTCTGAGGATCTTGATTCAGAGGGAGTAGACCATGTCAAAATGGTTTCTCTAGTGAATAAGAAATTGTAGCAGTTAGAGGAAAATGATTCATGGGATGGAGTCCCATGTGTGTAGGCTAGATTACTTTACACAAACAACTAGGTCATGATATTCCTAGATAGCTTGGGGTTCACCAAGAGTGATGCAAACTATATTAGAGATATGGTGTAAAAGAAATGTTATCCAGTTGAGTTATATTAGTACAAAAGATCAAACAACATACATTCTCACCAAGCCTCTCACCAAAACAAAGGTAGAATACTTCAGAGGTAAGCTTTGTATGATAGAAATGAAAATTATGAGATTGAGTCTCAGCAACATTGATTATTGTACTAATATATTCTAAAAGATGTTTAATATAAACTCTTTTGTCATGTGTGTAATTTCACGACTTAATGGGACCCTGTGTGCATCATTGAGAAGTGATGACCTCTAAATGATAATCTCTTATACTTCTGGTAGTTATTGTAAGGTGATGACTTTACAATAACTAAACCTTCTATCATGATGGATATCACGTGACTTGATATCCATGGACATGTCATGATAGTCAATATCCCTTAAGCAATATCAATTGAGTGATGGATATCATGAGAATTGATATCTAATGGGTTATATTGTTGAGATATCTCATGGTGGATATTAATTGTATTAATATCCATGGATATGCCATGCATTGATATCCCTATGGTAAACATCATATGTCTTGATGCTTGTGTACATACCATAATGGATATTGTGAGTATTGGTGGATATCACAAGTCTTGATATTTGTAGACCATTACTCTTGATATCATGAGATGATATCATTATGGTGGGTATTATGAGATCTGATATTCGTGGATATGCCATTACTTCTGATATTACATTGAGGTGATATCTCTCCCACACTATGTGTGGCTCTATTGTATTTACATTAGTGATCATCCTTCCTAGCTAAGAGGGAGTCTTAATGATTTGTAGCTTCAGTTAGATTAATCCAATCGATGAAATCATTTGCATAAGTGATCTCTATATAATGCTGACTAAGATATTATCAACATGATTAATAATTAGCGAGTTATTAATCATATATATATATATATATGATTGAGATTAATATATGATTATTAATCATGCTGTTGATATTAGTCATATGATGAATCGATGAAAAGCATTAATTATACTAATGCTGTCAATCGATATTAAGTATCAATTATGATAATGCTGTTTATAATATTGAGTATCGATGATGATGTTTATCATATCACAAATCAATTATGAAAATTAATTAATATTATCTCATGTTCGATAGTTAATATTATCGTTGGATTAAGATAACAACAAAGGCATTGATTAATCAAAGGATGTGAGATCATGTCTCATGTAGAAACATGTCTCTACGTGAACTTAGTTCGCGTGGAGACATGTCTCCTCACTATAATATATATTATTCAATTGAAATCAATTCAAATGTCAAGCACAACAATTGAAAGTGCAAGACAAAGATACATTGATCTCCTTCGCATTATATATGCAGATTGACATTGATTCATCTTGAATTAATTGTCACATATATATCAACAACGATCTACATAGAAAGTTGTCACATACATCAATCATAGTTGTGAGATAGTAATCTGAAATAAAATTAAAATTCCTACTATATCCAAATCTGATCAAACTTTAACAAGGGTTACCTTACATATTCTGAAAATCCCCCAAAATCACAAAAACATAGACCTATTGCATCCCCTAGTGTTGGACGTTTTATCTTTAGGGCCATCTTTTGGAAACTAGGGGGTACACTTTTTACATCCTTCCACATTGATTAATAGAGTAATTTTGACTTCCTAAAATCCGATTACTCTTTTTACAACCAACATTTTGTCAAATTGTCACTTTTATCAGACCTTGGAGGTCAAGAAAATTCTCTCAATTACTTAGGTTGTCTCCTAAAGTTTTAGTCTATAAAATTTCCTAAAAATTTCCCTTAGGGTGTACTTGTTCATACCTTAGTCATTATTTTATCTTTTGCATCAATTTTAGTGTCATACACTGGCCGTCATAATTGCCATTTTTGCATTTACCTTAGCTTCATACCATAGTTATTATTTTACCCTTTTGCATCCATTTTAGTGTCATACCCTAGCTGTTATAATCACCATTTTTTCTTTATTCCTTAGTCATTATTTTACCTTTTTACATCCATTTTAGTGTCACCCTAGCCATCATAATCACCATTTTTTTGCATTTACCTTAGCTTCATACCTTAGTCATTATTTTACCTTTTAAAATCCATTTTAGTGTCATAGCCTAGTCATAATAATATTCATTTTGCATATTGCATTTTACCTTAGTCCAATTCCCAAAAATAAAAAATCCCAAAAAATTAGTGAACCTAGTTGTCATAATCAACATTCTACCTTTTGCATTTTACCTTAGTTACATTCCCAAAAACTAAAATCCCCAAAACATAGTCTCATTCTTGATCGTCATTTAGCCCAAATCATCTTAGTCACATCTAGCTAGAGTCATTCTCGCATATACCAACTACAAATTCCCAAAAGGACAAAAATCAAATGGGCTCCCACATTCTTCCAAACAACAAAAATAGTCCGCAGGCACCAAAACGAAAATACACGCCCTTAGGGGAACCAATTGAGTCCACTTTAAAGAAGCTTGTAGAATCAAATGAAATCATACTTTCAAAATTAATACATTATGAGCTAGGATATTTTAAACCATCCCGGTGGAATGACAATGACTTCTGTGAATACCATAGGACCAAAGGACATAAAACTTCAAATCGCTTAAAAATTAAAAATCTTATTCAGGATCTTATCGACCAAGGTGACTTTACTATTAAATAATGTCCCAATAATCCATCTACTGAGGAGTTAGACATATGTCAAGACACTAATCCCAAACATAATCAAAATCAGATACCTATGTCTAGCAATGGCCTACAAGTAACCTCCATATCTCCCACCATTCCTTCATCCGCACCATCTCTATTATATAATGCATACAATGATGACGCCTTTCCATTTTACCCCCAAGGGTTGTCCACAATACAAATCCAATCTAGTTCTTTCCTTTGTACAAGTCCCTTTTACAATTCAACAATCTTAGATCCAATGTCACCATATGCTCCATTCCCAAGAAAACCTACTCCAATGAGTCTTGTTCAAAATCCATTCCTATAATGCCCAAGTGTTGAGTCCTTTCAAGAATCCACCACACATATCCAAAGTCATACCCCATGTCAAGAGGATAATTTAAAGCATAAGGAAACAAGTCCTAAATTAGGTCAAGATCAAGATACCAAGAAGTCCAATCCCATCCAATCTTTGACCAAGATCCCATATTTCTAGAATATCATGATGATCCCCTTATCCATTTGTTTTATGTCCAACATGATCCCTTTCCATCGAAAGAGAAAATCATCCTTATGAGTCTATTTGTAATCCACCTCATAAGAAAGACCATGATGTCGCTTATACTGCATCCAATTATCCTCTTCCATGTCAAGGTCAAAGTATCCCTCCATGTCCACCACAAGATATTATCAACCCTCCATCTCCATGTCGTAATACTCTATGTCCACCACAATATCTTATCAACCCTCCATCATCATGTCATAATCCTCCATGTCTACCACAAGATCCTACCCACCCTCGATCTCTGTGTCATAATCTTCTATACCCACCTCAAGATTCCACTACCCCTATCCATAATAATAATGATCTTAGTATATATCAAATTGGTTCATCCACTTTCATTTGGTTTGGTCTACTTCATGATCCTATCAATCCTTACATGCCTCCTCCACCTCAAAATGGATTCAGATCTTGTTTTATAAAACAAGAAGTATCCCATTGCTAACAAGATTTTCTAGAACATGCATTATCAAGAAAATGGGTTAGGCCTCAATGAACAAGGTATATTAGTGCCCCTTCATATCAAATCAAATCCATACTACCATGGCCTTGGCTACAAAGCTCACCCTCAAGATGTCAGTATCCCTCCTAAATCCCACATTCCCCCATATAAACGCTAGCATACACATTCCCAATCCTCCAAATCCATTTTGGGTCTTTATATCCCAACCTCAAAGTTTGTGTCACTTCCATCCATCTTAGGTCCTTATATTCCTCCATCAACCATCCATATCACCCCAATTCCACAGTCCACTTACCCTTTCATAAATTAAGATAATCAATGACACACATCCTTGAGAACCTTCCAACCATCCTATTGGAGTAGAATACCAGTGAGAGGGGGATGGGGAATGAATCATTGGTATATTAATTTCAACAAGATCTTAAATAGTCTTTATGAAAACTTGAAACATAACAAATGTGAGGACTTCACGAAATTTTTAATCAACTCAACATGATCAACCATAATGAATGTGAATTGTAGGATACATAATGAATAAGTGTTCATGTAGATCAAATGAACTTAAAAAATGAATGACACATGATGCGCCTATTAACATGATAGTCAAACACATCAGAGATAATAACAAAACATAACAAAAGAGATGTCCTGAGTGGAAACCCTATGGAGAATAAAACCACTCAAAGTTGCCTCACTAGCCTATCAGAAATAATATTTTATAATGCCTCACTAGTTGATGTGTCTCACTGATTAATACAAATGCCTCACTGGAAAAATGTCTCATTGACAAATAGTGTGCCTCACTGGCAATTATAACAACTTTAACAATTTCTTCTGGATTATACAGAGTACCATATCTGTTTCTCTATTCAACATCTTCTGATCTCATATTAGAAGAAAATTACCTTTCATGTACAATATATCATTGCATATATACAATAATATATTATACATTAAAATCAAATAACAATGCTCTATAAATACTTTAACATAAACATATATACATTGCAAGATGTTCATGAATATGATTCATTGTACCCCAATGTGTCTCAAATTAGGAATGTCTCTGTCCAATACAAATAAACTCTTTTTCTTTATCTACCTTTTCAAAACCCACACAAAGTCTTTTATACAAGATTCATAGTGCCTTCTGTTATAGTGAATTGTCGTTGTAAGAAAAGAACTATACAAACTAATTTCAAACTTGTCTAACCAAAACCCTTAACAAATGTAAAAACCTTACGAAAATTCAAAGACTTGAATAGGAGTATGCCTTGTTTCACAAAAACTAAATCATAATGCCACAAGAATAGATTTTTTAATGACAAGACGACTTGATTACATTTGATCAAAGTATTCACTAAAACTCAGGTTTTGAATGAACACAACAATCTTAACTATAATAGACCAGACAAGACCAAAATAGAGTTAACAAGAACACAAGACCATGGGAGATAGAAAAAACTGATTTAGACCAAAGAATAGTGCATTTCCTTGATCTAGGGTTATATCCTTACTCACAAACAAAATAGAGTATAACAGTTAACTACCCATCATTTAGACTCTTAACAAAAAAGACTCTTTCAAAACCTTGAAACCAAGTAGATTAAACACAAAAAAAACCCTTAATCCATATCCTAAACATGGATAATACACAAAATATTAAGGTAATAGATAAGCAAGGACATAGGAGAGTAAAACATTTGTTATAAAACAGTATTTGAAATAGCTTCCATGTCAAGATCTCGTGCCCTAATCATATTCAAATTGCTTTGCATCCCAACTGCCAAGATTTCTTGCAAAATAATGATCTACATTTGATGCTTTGTCTCCACAAAAATAATACCCTAGCTCATGAGCTCAAGATTTAGGGTTCCCAAAGCATAAAAAATTACATAACATGTCGAAAAAGGTAACATCATCTAAGTAAGCACTTCAGTGCCCTTATTGTTTTTATGCCCACAACATTATATTTACATTACATGGGACAAGGCCGACCAAAAGGCTTGTCGCTAATAAGACATTTTAATAATTTATGCTCCCTTGTATTCAATTATACAATATATTTCATATTACATAAACATGAAATGAATAAACATATAATTTCATTGACCAATAAATTCTCTTTCATGTTACTCTGCCATGTTATTGGTTATCCTGATGTTGTCATACAAGATATTCTTCCAATATGAAACTCAGTACTGATTATCAAAACCATACGAGTGAGTAAATGCATCCCCAAGTATGATGCAAGTCACAACATACTTACATTGGTAAATGAATGCATCAACCTCATATCCAAATTAGGGAAGAAGCATATTATCATGTATAACCAATGTCACTATGTAGATAAATATCTCTCCAAATATGATCAATATCACTACAAGTGTATCAATGTCACAAATGATCATCAAGTATCAAATAGAAGGATATCCGAGTAGATGCATAAAGTATCAAGTATAAGCATCATCAATCAATCACTAAGTGCAAGTAGGAGCATCATCAATCAATCATTGACTATAAGCACAAGCATTATCAAAATTACTAACTGCAAGTAGAAGTATCATCATGGTGTACCCATGAGATAGTTAGTGTTGTGTCATGAAGGAAAAAATAAGGTCAGGAGTATCAAGTATCAGTCTCATGTAGTATGGATGCCTGAATGTCTAGAAGTTACGCATCAAACATTAATCATCCACCAAGTATGAAGTATGATCATCAACTATGTCAACTTGTATAATCATTGCATGTATGTGAATCATGTGTATCTACATGTACTAGTTAGTGTTATGGCATCAAGGACAACAAAGTAAAGAGAAAACCCCCCCCTTTGTCCTTAGTGGCAATAGAATAAGTCCTTTCCCCTTTTTTGCATCAAGGGAAAAGAAGAGAAAGAGGAAAAATAGTGCAAGTACCCAAATAAAAAATGAAATGATTTATCTTTAGAGAAAAAATGTTGAGATATGGAAGTATCAAGGAAAAAAAATCATCACTGTAAGGTTGAAATTCAAAAACTCACTACCTGTCAAGAACTATGAAGCCAAACACCTGAAAATATCTGATAAAAATATGCAAGTAATTTTGAATCAACTATACAATTATGAGTATGAGAACCTATCCTTATGCATGTAAATCTGATGGAAGTGTGTATGTAAATCTAAACCTATGTGTGTATGTATATCTAAACCTATATCTTTACATTTATGATGTAAATTTGAATCACTTTTTGCTCCCTTTTGATAACAATGTCAAGGTCAAAGGGGTATGAATTACAATCTACTGTCACAGTGACACAAAATAACATCAGGTCTGAAAAGATAAAACCAAAAAGAACACTATTTACGAAACCAAGATGACATCATGCTGACTCTATATCCTATGGGTGTAGAATATACTCAAGGAGATAATAAATCAAGTATGAGCATGCCAAGAAATGACCTTACAAAGAAGCATGAATATCAACTGCCTTATGCATCAACTTGCTATAGTGAACTAACATCACAATCCTTGTAAGACCAATCAATAAGCCCATACATTCTGAAATTGCATGATTACTGTTACTGCAAGATATCAATTTCTATTATGAAAGTGACTTTGAACCAAAAACTTGTCATTGTAGTGAAGAGCTTGTAGATGCTAAAGAAGCCATGTTTATATCATAATATCTTATTACTAAATACACGTAGTCTTGTGCACATTAGAATTCCAATATCATATGAATTGTGTATTCAATAAGGGATTTAATGATCTATCAATGTGTTCACGGATGGATCATTAAGGTCCTTATTAAAGACATAATACATAGAATATTTGATTCTAATAAAGTCAAGCCTTAGTCTTTATAAACTAATAAGATAACACAATCAATGTTTTGAGAGTACACCCCTGTACAAAATCTATCAAATGCCAAGCATGATCAATAACACAATCCGCTGATCATCAAATGAATATCATTCTTCCATTGTACATAATTTGTTACCATAGTAAACCACTCATCACCCTATTCTTTTATCAAATAAAAATTAAACAAAAGATCAATGCTAAATATGGATCTGTATCACAATGAAATCAATATCACCATACAACTGATCAAGGAAATTCCAAAGAAAATATATGATGAACAATGCTCTGAATAAAAAATGCTAAATATGATTTCTGAAGACATCACTGAATCAACTTCCATTGACAATGTCCTGAAACATTCAAAAAGAAGATCCAACAAGATGGAAATTCATAGGCATAACTAAGCATCAAATACTATCAAATATGCACAATGAAAGTTGCATCAAACACCATAAAAATACAATATTTCCAATGTTTCCAAGACTACAAAGATAAACATATGGTGCATACGTGTACTTGAGACACCAACACATCATATATGTATTTTAAGCACTAGTCTCATTAATTCAACAATACCAAGAGTGGTGGAGGTAACCATGAAATGCCCCCCCTCACTTGAATGCCTATCAACTGTGTTGGGACCAATTTTTGAGATATGATCTTGGGGTGTCGAAGTGTTGTTCTTTTGAAAAAGTCTCATGGGCGGTGTGATCAAAGACTTGTAAGGAGATTTTAAATTAAAAATCATTGCTATTTTGCAAAGGGATATTTTGAGAGGTTGCAACTTGCAAAATAATGCTCATTGCTATTTCGTGACAGATGATTTAGAAGGCTTGTGAAATATCACCCATCACCATTTCACAAAAGACAGTTTAGAATTTTTGTGATATAGCGAAGTATTATGCTTCCTTGAGAAGTGTACAGTACTCTTGACTGGTGAGGTGGCATCTCATTAAGTGAAGTGACTCTAATCGTGCGAGTGTTTTAAAGTGTCTAGCTGAGGAAATCTGCATTTGTTTTGAGGGAGACTGGTGTAGGGTGACATAGCAGAATCAATGAGCTAAAGGAGGTTTGAGAGCTTGAAAAATTGGAAGAAGCACCTAAAGCAGTGAGTGGGGGTTTTTGAGCTTTCTATTCTTTTTATTTGCAATATGCCTAGGAAGAAGAAGGAAGTGATTGCAGGTGATACTGTGATTCACCCGCCTTAGTACACATTATTAAAAACACTACCCATGTCACAAGATATTGGCACCAAGGGTTTATTCTTATATGCGTGTTCGGGATGCGGAGACTCTGTTATTCCAGCTCATGGCATGTCACTTTTCTGGTCATTTTATAGGAAAATAAATGATAGGATCCCTCTTTGTAACCCTTGGAGATTTGGTATGGCCAAGGTAATTGTACCTAATGTCTTTATTGATGTTGAATTGATTGTCGCCTTAGCAACACATTATGAGTCTGAAACTAAGATGGTGAGGAAAATAGACGAGAGCCTACTCTTGATCATCTCAAAGAGCATGATACAAGAATGTTTTGGACTAGACCCTCATGTTATCGCCAAGATAGTTAGAGAGAAGTTTCCTATAAATTATGAAAGGATGGTTAAGGGCAATGGTACGAGAGAGGTAGATTTCTTCACGTGCAGAGGCCATGATAATAAATTGATTCAGTTGGATGGTAAAGCCCCTTTCTCAACCAGTGATTTCATGTATTTTTACAGATGACCTATTGGGGTTGGGGGAAAATCTTGGGAGAAGATCATAAGATGAAAATGCCAATTGACCTTGTGTACATGTCCATGAGAACACAACATTTGCATCTTTCACAAGAATTTGACATTGCTTCTAAATTGGAGAGTATTCTCGATAAAGAATTAGTTGAGTGGAAGGAGAACAAAAAATGAAAGCATTATTCTCTACTTTTCCATCTCCTTTTGTTCCAAAATAGAATCATTTTCAGTCATTCATTAAACCTAACTACTGTGGATGGTCAAGGGACTGGATTACCAGTTTAGTCGTGGTGCAGAGTTTGGGACAAACACAGTAAAGATGCTAACTATCAAAGTTTCCATGAAAAGTTTGTGGTGTTGGTTATCAGAGCAGTAGGAGGAATTATAGTAAGAATTCCTCCCAGGATCAGGGAAATTTTGAGACCGAAAGAGACTAAACCTGATGAGGGTTTCACACACAATTTTGGAGATTAGATTTGCACAACAAGTTATACTATTTTCAGAGTGTCTGGGTGCAAACAAGCCCCTCATAAGCTTCCCCTTTTTGTGTCAGAGAGATTGGATTTCATGAAATTTATGTGAGATTTTATGGTTTGAAAAGGAAGTAAATGCCCCAAGGACGAAAGGAAATTTCATGCCCAATGCAACTAGATTTGTAAGGTTCTCTATAGGTTATTTGACTTTAGAGAATTTGCAAGAATATTTGCAATCCTATCGTAAGGATAGTGTGAAATCAAGGGAATATGATCCTTAAAACCATACAGATCTATGATAAAATATTACATGCATTCTCTTAATTTACAGGAGGATGTTGCAAGAAATTGTTGGGATATGTCTGAGATTCATTAGAGATGGGACAAGGGAAAATCCTAGTGGAATTGGAAAAGGACAGGGCCTTGAAGGGAATACCTAAATTCCACAGTGAGGAAAGTAATGTGGTCTTTAGAAAGGAATTCTGTATCTGGGATTTTGATAAGCTACAGGGAAAGAGTTAGGATACATCAGATACAAAGGTTAAACCTCCTCCCAAAAGGTATAGAAGATTGATCATTGCAAATAAAGACTCTGATTATCCTCCACCAAAGAAGTCCAAAGTTCACATGGCATATTCTCCCATTCAGTGTGAGCTATCGAAAGGAAGGGGTGATACTGATGAGATTGTTGCTACTTTGAGATATATGAATCAAGCTAAAGAGGTAGGTCCAACTTGCCCACCCTCAGTTTATCAGGAGGAACTACATGGTTATAAAGCACATTTGCAGGGAGATGAAAACCCTAGAATTATTGGAGATGAACGAGAGGCAATTTATGCCAAGTTTATTGAGAAGGATGACTTCATCAATTTCCAAAAGTTTAAAGACTTCTGGATTCAAATGAAGATGAAAGACTTTGAAGAACATAAACAAACTTGATTGATGGGAATAGAGGAATCCAAGCATGAAGAGGTTGTGAGTCAACTCCTAAAAGAATTGAATTTAGACAATGTGGATTGCACAGTGGAAGAGGCTAGATAAATGATGAGAAAGAGTGATACGTTGTTAGTTCCTGACCTCACTTTAAAGGAAATCTTTCTATTGGATCAAGTTAAGAAGCTAGATGATCCAAATTTTGTGATTGAGTTTGACACTAAGGATAAGATCATTGGATCAGGGTACAACCCTAAAATAGAGACACTGGCCACATGGGTAATTTTTAAAGGAGCATATAAGCCAAAATTAATTGACTTCTCTAAAAGTATAGATGGGTCAGCTATTGTACAAACTGTGGCTGACACAAATCTACTTATCTATGCAAGTGAGTTAGTACACAGGGAAACATTTAATAAGGATCAAATTAAACACATGCAGAATGAACTAAAACAATCCATGTATAGGAAGGTGGGACTGAATAAGGTGATAAATGAGCTATACCTTAAAGTAGCAGAACAAGAGAGAGATTCATAAATTAAAAGAGACTAAACAATCTCAGGCCCTTATAGTCCATGGTGGTGCCTCAAGTGTACCTTCTAATGAGAAAAAGGTTAAGTCCCAGGAGGACATGGATGAGATATTATCTACCAGAATCAAGCAGGAGATCTCGGTGCACTTATTTTCTATTCTGGAACAAATTTTTTATTTTCGGGTGAAGCTTGTGATTAGCAAGTGTTCTGATGTTTGTGAGGGATATTTCTCATTGAATGAAATGTTTGATAGTTTCAGAAAGAATAAACCACTGCTGCAGGATCTGGCCAGGAGATGGAGACCATCCTCTTTTGAGATAACTTGTGTTTGTGATGTGATACATCAAGATCCTGATGCTCCTGCAAGCATCAAGGAAAATAAGGGAATTATGGATTCTCTGTTTGAGAAAATAGATTATATAACATATGAGGAGGGTAGGATCAAGGAGAAATGGTCATCTTTTAACACTATCAAGCACTAGACATTTTTTGAATTTGTAGATAAGGAAGGACATGTTAAAAGCTTAGAGGAATGGAAGATTGAATATCAGAGCATGGTTCCCATGATTATTGAGCATCTGAAAGAAGGCAAGAGGTTCTCTATAGAAAAATTCAATATCTTCCTTGATAGAGTTATTATTTTTGATGACACATTCTTGAAGTTCATTAATGAGGCTCGAGATATTTCTGGGAAAAGATGGAGGGATCATCTCCTTATCTTACCAGACATTTTACATTTCCAATGGCCTTCACTTGTAAAAATTTCAAACCGGGTTAAAGAATACTTGGGACATGCAATGAGATCAAAAGATGGGTAAATATGTTGATAAACTAATCTACGTGCAACCTTCTTTTGTCTTTTGTTTGTTTGTGTATGTAAGTTTCTATTTTCTTTCGGTCGATTAGGTTTCTTTCTAGTTAAAGAGTCACAAAATGTAAACGGTTGGAAACTTTTTTGCTTCTCCTGATTTTGGAGGGGAAACCACATCTGTCTAGGATATAAATTTAGACTTGACTAAAAGAAAACTCTCTAGATTGTACTTACTTTTTGATATCAATAAAATATACCCTGTTTCTTTGTCCAATTAGGATATTATATTTTTTATGAATCGAGTCTCTTTGTTATAATCAATTCAAAGATTGATTGTCACCTTTAAAACTTGTGTGATTAGATTGAAATTCTATAATGTTGATTTAAGAAATAGAAAGAAATTGTGAAGTGTTGTCCTGTTGCTTCCTATCTGATTGGTCCCTGTGCGAGGATTAAATGCAATCAGACAGATTAAGACCATGAGTTCAATTTATTCACATTAATAAGATTGAGTGATTGATGATGCTTCTTAGCTTTTGGAGTGTTGTCTATCAGAGAAGCACGTGAAGGGTTCAACAAAATTGACTCTGTGCCCAAATTGGATAAGTGACTGGTCTTCACCTATTGAAAGGAGTAAGTAATGTCCAAAACTGATAAGAATTTTTACTTTATTTTTGTTCAGTAGAGGTATATTGGAGGAACAACCAAATAGGATTAGTTCAATAGGTAGTAAGGAGTTCTTTCTCTTACGTTCTAAGTAGTGCCACTTTATAATTAAAGATTGTTACAGGACTTTGGATTAGAATCTGCTATAAAAAGCTTTGATTTAGGAGGAGATTAGAGAAGGGGTTTACCTGCCCAGGTTCTGCAGAGCCTAAAGAGCAGAGGATTACAACCACACTTTGGTTTAATTTTGTCATTTGGCCGAGTTAGTTGTAGAGTTAAAAGATAAAGCTTGACATCCTTTTAGTGCTTTCCAATCTGTTGATTTGGGAACCAACAAACTACATGCCTCCATTGATGCAAACATAAGATAAGCTAAGGAAACTTATCACAATAATAGAAAGTTGTAAGATCAAGAAGGTAGTTAATTTGTTTAATCATATAAGTGTGTCAAAACTATATAGACAAAGGTATGTTTGCAATAAAACGTATCAAGGATCACCAAAAACCAAAAAATGTCTTTGGAACACTGATACAATGAAGATGTATAATGATCAAGGTTAACACAAATATTAACCTTAAACATTGTGTAAATTTGTAAAAAATTGCCTTCTTTTAAAATCTTCTTTGACTGTATTCTTCCCATTGTGTGTGTGAATATTGTACCTGCAAGCTGCAACACAACATTTCAATATGTCATTGCATCAATGGTTAGAATCATCAAATTCAATTGAAAAACATAGAAAACCAAAGGAAACTGACATATTTCTTCCTATCTAAGAAGAGTATAATTTAAGCTATATTTGCCCTCAGATTATGTATAAATTAGTGACATATTCAGTCCTAGAATGGAAGATTCAATTGAGAAATGAAGCTAATTAACATGAAATTCATGCTTAAAATGATGCAAAGTTCAATTGAAGCACAAATGAAGTATATCTAATTAGCTATGTGAGATTCTGAAACAAAATTGACATCATAATAGTGCAATACAATTTCTAAGATTAATGACCAATTGAGCTCAAAATTCAATCCTTTTATGGAAGAATTTGAGGAATGAGCCGTTGAGATTGATTTGTGAGGAGAGGTGAGGATTGAATCTTTGGTGATCCATGTGAGTGAACTCTCATTGGTTCATGGATTGACTTTCCATGTGCAAGTGATGAGTTGTAATTAGAGAATTTATTTAAATCCTTTTAATTAATTACTTTAGCCATGTATTTAATTGGGTTGATTTGATTTAAATAGGACAATGTAATTAATGTGAGTTAGTGATAAAATCACTTTGATTTTAGGAGATTAAATTGATTTTGATAAATTATGCCAATAATTAAATAGTTGGATTGACATAATTAGGGGTATGATCACATTTAGGGAAAATAGGGTCTCTAGTTAGAGTAGACCAAATTAGGGTGGTTACATTTGCCCCTCTCTGAATTGATGCGTGAGTAGCGCATTGATTCAAAGAATGTTTGATGTTGACTTCAGAAAGTTTGAGAATTTCACACTTGATTGAATGAAATATAACTGATGAGATCAGTCTCGAACTTGATTGAACTAAGACTAGTAGTATCGAATTTGAACTTGATCCAATAAAGGTTGATTAAACAGAGATCTAAAGATACCAATTCTAAACTTGATCGAATAGGAATTGATAATACTGACTCCAAAATTGATCGAATGAAGGTCAGTATGAAGCTGCTGAGAGATGTGAGGTATCAATTCTGAACTTGATCGAATGAGAATTGACAATACTGACTCCGAACTTGATCGAACGAAGGTTAGTACAAAGCTGCTGAGAGCTTGAAAAAGATCTGAGAGATTGTAGGCATAGATATCCAGCTTGTTTAGCACTGAAGCCTTTTATCTAACAGTCCCAACTTGATCAAAGGAAACTGTCACGCCCCTTGTATTTTGATGATGAAGTCAGTTTTTCTGTTTGAGAAAGAATTTGATTGATTTTGAGTGTGATCATGCCCCATCAGGAATGAAATTGAAGGAAATAGAATAAAATCCCTGTTTAGAATGACAATTGAATGGAACAGGTCGATTGGATCAAGAAATAACCAATCAAAAGATGAGATGAAGCAAAAATGTGTTAAGAGAAAACACAGTTTTACCAAGTTGACAACTTTGAAAAAGTTAATTTTGAGCTTGATAAAATGATGTATGACCAAGGTTTTGATGAGTGATGTGCGATTTGTTGATAGAGAACCATGAAAATTGATTGCGTAAAGCTTGCAATTCATTTTATGAGCATATAGAGCAATTTTGCATTTGTTGGAGACTGTCACAAATTTTTTACTGTGCTGTTCAAAATATTGTCGTTGTGTTTGATTTCGTTCCCAATAGATATGAGAAGAACAAAATAGAAAACTGATAGATATGGGATAACATCTTCTGATTCTGATATGCTCATTGTTTCTCCTTTGATAACTGCTTTATGTGATAGATTATTAGATTGATTCACACTTGATGATGTACTTGGTCCTTATGATGATTTAAATTAGATTCATGTGATGACATCATTTATACTCTTTGATTATTATTGATATATAGATGTGTGAGATGATTCTATGTGGATATGCAGATGTATGTATTTGAGATTTTTTGTATGCAAATATATGTATGGATGCACTTAGGATGTAAAAATGCAATACTTTAAATGCTTTATTTTTGTATTTTCTCTTTTCCCATTATGAATGCAAAATGAATGCAATGGATATGCAACAACATGAATATATCAGTAACATAGATTAAGTAGTCCAACTTGGATTTTGAATGAAACAAGAAATCATTGTGAGCTCAAGTCGTAATGCTATTTAAAAATGAATCATGCAATTATAAATGCAACTAAATGCAGACTTCTAGGACTCTCACTGTTTTGTGTACATCTTAGCATTTTTATCATCATAGGGCATTTGCGCAACAAACATCATCAGATAGTACAACTGTCACTAATACCCAGAAAGTATCATGAAAGTATGAATACTATGTTTATTGGATGCAATGTCAAAAATAAACCTAAGCATCAAGGCATAGAGACCAGGATAACTTGTCAATTATCTCCTTTTGCTTTAAGAATCAGCTTCTGTTCGTGTGTATTGTAAGATATACAACCCGCAATGACCTTCAATATTCATATCCTTGGGTACATAATGTGTCATACACCTTACTTAGAAATTGATTAGAAACAAACAAGAAAATTGGTTCAACCTCACCGTAGTTTACACATAAAAAGTATCAAGATATATGCAGCTATCCACTCATGTTGGAAGCTCTTACCATAAACATCCAAGTTAGGTAAAATTTATAGGATCATTGAAACAATTACCATACGCAGAAAACCAAGAAAATTTTATGCCCCCTGTCCTTGCAAATCTTTGTTTTTTAATAGATGTCATGGAGTAACTCGGAAGACATAACAAGAAACCAATTGATAATCAGACAGAAAATTCATAACTATTTACATGCCCCTAGTTTGAAACATCATTGGAACATAAAAAGAGTCATAATTAATCAAGCTTAGTCTATATGTGCTTATGTGGTGTTAAGGAACACTGTTTATTCATTTGTCAATCACAGTAGAGAAATCATCAATCACAACTTGGAATTAAGCAATGTATTTCTGTGTTTAAGTGAGTGAGATAAACATTATCAAAAATTGCAATCCAATGTAGTGTTGAGGAACACTGTTTGATTAAAGTGTTGAGAAACACTAGTATGATTTCAGTTACAGGTAGGTGGTGTTTAAGAAACACCCTTGTTTGTGATAGTGACATTTTTGATTCAAGTACTAAGAAATACTATTTGTAGTGGAAAACCTTCCTAGACAAGGACCTAGGACGACCTAGCAACCAACAATTGTTGACCGAACATGCTAGGAGAGATGCCCCCAGTGCAGAATGACTATCCCTAATATGGTAATGCAAACAAATCCCAGGGAAGGATAGGACAATCATGAGGAATTCAAAGTCAACTGATAGCAAAGATATGATCGTGAAATATTAGTGTCGTTAGTACATTGATAGATGGAGCACGAAGTACAAGTGACGCCTGTTTGCCAAGTTTTTGCCAAGGTACTTTTTCTATTTTCAAATTTTTTGTACTTTTTTCTTTTTTCTCTTTTTTTTGTTAGTATCAAGGCGCCTGTTTGCTAGGTTTTCACCAAGGATACCATTTTTTAGGAATTTCCACTTTTTTTGATTTTTCTTTTTTCCATTGTTTTGGGTTTTCTTCAGGATCAATTTTTGATTTTTTTGGTATTTTCTGAGAATTAATTCCACTCTACAAACCCTTCAGCCAAATGTCAAGCTTAAAACTGCTTCAAGTGTAGGGTATTGATGGGATCAGGAAGGACGTCTCCCTCAGGTGTAGCTAATTGATAAGCTCCTATCCTAAAAGTTGTTGTAATAAAAAAAGGCCCCAGCCAGTTGGGCTTAAACTTGCCTTTTTGTTCTCTGTTTGGCTGATTTTTAAGATTCTCTCTTAGAATGAGATCCTCTACTTGAAATTGTGGTGACTTTACTTTTTTATTGTACCCTTTGGACATCCTTTTCTGGTATACCTTGAGATGATGAATGTTTTTTGTCTGCGCTCATCCAACAATTCTAGTGCATGAACCCTATCAATGCGGTATTTTTCATCTGTGGCAAGACCTTTGAGAGATACTCACAAAGATGGAATTTCTACTTCGATTGGTAGCACTACTTCTTCACCATAGACTAGAGAAAATGGCGTGGCTCCTGTTGGTGTTTAGATACTTGTTCTATAGGCCTATAGTACCATATTTAATTGCAAATGCCAGTCTTTGCCAGACTTACTCACAGTTTTATGTAAGATTTTTAAAATTTTCTTGTTTGAAGCCTCAACTTGTCCATTACCTTGAGGATAATAGATTGAAGAACAATGTTGAGTTATGTGAAACTGTGTACAAAGGTCATCAATATCTTGGTTTTTGAACTAGCCCACATTGTTTATTAAAATAGACAAGGGTATCCCATACCTACAAATGTTTTAGTTCAAGATGAACATAGCAACCTATTTGCCAGTGGCTTTGATTTGCGACACTGCTTCGACCCACGTAGTGAAATACTTAGTGGTTGTGATGATGTATTTGTGTCCACTTGATGAATTAGGATAAATCTATCCAACAAGATCAAAGGTCCATTGCTGAAATGACCAATGTGTTATAAAAGGTATGAACTCTCTGGCTGGAGCATGGATAAGGTTTCCATGTGTTTGACATTTGTGACATGTTTTAGAAAATTGCACTGCATCTTTTTCCATTGTAGGCCGATAGTATCCAACTCTTGAAAGTTTCTTAGGAAATGAAAATCCATTCGAGTGTGATCCACATACACCTTCATGAACCTCTTTTAATGTTTGGTCAAACTCTTCTTGTTCTAAAAACCTAAGTAGTGTTCCGTCTAGACCTCATCTATATAAGTTAGTAGTAATGAGGACATAACACGATGCTATCCTAATTAAAGCTTGTTTTTCATTCCTAGATAGGCCACTAGGTAAGGATTGATATGTAAGATAGGCAGTTATTTTGGCATATTGGAATTGGTCTTGGGCATTTAAGGCACAAATAACTTTGGATTCAGGTGTATCAAAGGCTGGAAAGGATAATTCTTCCACAAGAAGTCATAGCGGAATTGGTGTTCTTCCAGTTGTACCATGGATGCTAGCATTGCCATAGCATTTGCAACTCTATTTTCTGTTCTTGGTATTTGTTGGAATGTGATGAAAAAGTACTTTTTCAAATATTCCACCAAATGCTTGTAAGGCATCAGTTTCTCATCTTTTGTTTGATAGTCTCCATTCACTTGGTTGATAATGAGCTGAGAGTCACTATACACGTGTAACTCTATGATTTTCTATTCGATAGCTAGCTTGAGTCCATTTACCAATGCTTCATATTCTGAGATGTTGTTGGTGCATGGAAACATCATTTTATATGCCTTAGGTATCTTGTAGCCTTTAGGAGTGATGAATAGTACCCTTGCTCCGGATCCTTGCTGTGTGAAAGAACCATCAAAATACATCTTCCAAGGATATTCTGTTAAGTGCATGATTGTCTCATCTGGAAATTCTATGATCAAAGGTGTATCATCTTGCAATGGTGAATCAACTAATTGATCAACTAGTACTTGTCCTTTAATAGCCCTTCTATCTACATACTCAATATCAAATTTACTTAGTATCAAGACCCATATTGCTAGTCTTCCTGTCAATGCTGTTTTACTCAAGAGGTATTTGAGAGGGTCAATTTTTGCAATAAGTTTCACTGTATGTGAGAGGATGTAGTATCTCAACTCCTGGGATGAAAAAATAACTGCCAAGAAAGATTTTTCAATGATATTTTATTTTATCTCATAAGACACCAAGGTCCTGTTGATATAATAAATCACCGTTTTCTTTTTGTTTTCATCCTCTTTGGCTAGCAATACTCCAAGCGATGTAGCCGTAGTTGAGATATAGAGTAGCAATGATTTTCTGTGAATATGTGCCATGAGAATAGGAGGGTTATCCAGATAGTCTTTTAATTCTTTGAAATTATTTTCACAATGTTCATCCCATTTGAAAGTGACACCTTAATGTAACAATTTTGTGAAAGGTTGTGCTCTATCTGCTAGTTGAGACATGAATCTTTTGATGGACTGAAGTCTTCCTTGAAGCGTCCTCATTTGACTAATATTACAAGGAGGTGACATTTCCATTATTGCTTTTACCTTTTCGGGGTCCACCTCAATTCCTTTAGCTGACACAATAAACCCTAAAAGCTTCCCTGATTGGACTCCAAATGCATACTTCTTTGGATTGAGTGTTAGTTGAAATTGCTCCATTCGATCTAGTATCTTCATCAAGTCTTCAATGTGAGTCATTCTTATCTTTGAATTGGCTAATGTATCGTCCACATAGTCCTCCATGTTTTTGTGTATCATGTCGTGGAAAATCATCGCCATAGCTCGTTGATATGTAGCTCCAGCATTCTTTAGCCCAAATGACATGATCTTCTAGCAAAATGTTCCCCATGCCCATGTAAATGCTATCTTTTCCTGGTCTTCAGGAGAAATCTTTATTTGGTTATAACCTTAGAATCCATCCATGAGTGAATAAATCTGATATCTTGCTGTGAGATCTATAATCATATCAATATTGGGCACTGGAAAATCATCTTTAGGAAAAGCTTTGTATAAGTTCCTAAAGTTTGTGCAAATTTTGATGGACTTATCCGTTTTAGAAACTGGTACCACATTAGAAATCCATCCTGCATAAGCAATGACCCTTATGAATCCAACCTTTAAGAGTTTTTCTGGCTTTGCTTTTACTAATAATGCAACATGTGGGTGCATCTTTCTTAGTTTATGTTTGACATGTTTAATTCCAGGAGCTATAGATAAGTGATGCATTATTAAATCAGGATCTAGTCTAGGCATATCAATATAAGACCATGCAAAGTTGATCTTCTTCTATTTGAGGAACTTAGTAAACTGTGTCTTTTCTTCTTTTGATAATGATTGCGCTAGATGAACAAATTGAGGAGCTTCTGCTGTACCCAAGTTAATTGGTTGTGTTGGCTTTATCAGTACTGAAGATCTTTCTTGAAAGTTCTCAAGGAGGATATCAAGAATATCATCTTTTGGCACCTCTGAGAGGTTTTCACCATCAGATACATCTTTTAATTTTACTATTTTAGAATCTGATACTGCCACAACTTGGTTTTTACCATAAGCTCTTTGTTTCTTTTTATTTTTCAATTTGTGACTAAGAAACTTGATATCCTCCTCTGTTAGGTTCACACTCCTTGCATTGGTGGAAGAGGGATATGGTTCACAAGAATTTAGATAACAGGCCAAAGTATAGTCATTGGGAAAGTTCATGATAGGAGTAGGGTATGAGTCAGTCCAATCAATAAGGTCAGGGTTACCAAGTATAATGATTCAGAGGATTGTAAGGACAACATTGTGTCAACGTCAAAACTATTAACTGACAATACATGTTCTGTTAAGTCAGCTTCTATAGTGTTTAGATCATGAAGAGTTGAATAGTCATTTTAGGGTCGTTGTTAGTGATATGCAGACCTAACTCTAGCAACTCATTAGTTGAGCTTTCTCCTTCTTCTCTTATCATATTGGAACTCATATCTTGTATCCTTTGAAGTTCTTCTAGTCCTAGTAAGATGCCAATGTCTTAATCAAGAATCCTAGGCATCGCCATCTCATCCAATTATGTGACAACATTAGTATTATGGGTAGTGTTGGAACTTTCTCCTCTTCCCAATAGAGGTGAAAATTTATGGATTACATCTACCTCAATTTCCATGGTAGGATCATACATGTGATCCCATTCATAATCATGCGAGTCAGTGATATTGTCATCAGATCTGTTTAAAAACTCAACAATATTTATCTGATGTACCCTATTAGCCATTTTTGGATCAAAGTGTGGTAGATCTAGGATATGTGAAACTGTCAATAATTTCCCCTAGTTAGGGTGTACATCTTTTTGTTGAGGGATTTATTCATGAGATTCTTCTATTTGTTGGAATTTTGGAGAGTCTTCTTCTTCCTCCTCTACTTCTTGGACATTGGCTTGTGATAATAAAGGAACATGATGCTCTAGTTGTTCTCCAATAGTAGGTACATATTTTTCTCCTTGGTATTCTGGGTCCTCCTTACCAATGTGCAGTAATCTTTCATATGTCCAATGTACAAGTTCTGTTTCTTCCTCTTCTTCATCACTTCCTTTATCAAAGATTGGACCATCTCTTGATGTGGTGTGTTCTGAATTGTTATTGAAACCCAACCCTGTTTTGTCTTTGGTGTCTCTGAATTCCATGTATAGGCTCAATGAGCCCCTTTCCTTTATCTCCTAAAGCTCCCTTCTCTTTGTATCCCATTTGTTTGAGAAGGTCATAACCTTTTCCATACTTTTCAGGAGATATCTCAACATGTTTTACTTGATTTTCTCTCTTTTCCTCTTTATAGAGCCAAACCAAGACTCCTTTATCTTCTTTTTCATCCTCTTGAGAAGTGGAGGCTCTAACCATACTAGTTGGTTTATGAATGTCTTTTCCTTTTGATGTAGCGGGTGTGAAAGATGGGGAGGGTTTCCTATATGATCTTGGAGACACATGAATATTAGCCAATGATGGTGTCGTGTCTAGTTTGTATTTCCCCATGCTAGTTTCTTCAAGTTTTAATGTCTTTCCAACGCTTCTCATCACCATGTCTTTAGAGGTTTCAGTTAGGAACTCTTTTGGGACTTCCTTATTGTGAGGAACCATACCTTCTTCTTTAACATTGTTGCAAGTGTAGCTTGAATCTGCATGAATTGTTACTTCCACCCCATTGTGTGGGAATTTGATACATTGGTGATAAGTAGATGGCACTGCTTGCATTTCATGTATCCAAGGTCTTCCTAGTAATATATTATAGGCCAATCAAAGATCAAGAACTTAAAAAATCACATTGCATTCAATTGGTCCTATTCTTATTGGTAAAACAATTAGCCCTTTGGACGATCTTTCGTCTTAATCATAAGCCTTGATGGTTATCTTACTTATTGAATCAATTGTTTGTTCTGAAAGACCCAATTTGTTGATCAGATTGAGAGTACATATATTCAACCCCACGCCTCCATCTATCAATACACATTTTACATAGTGTTTATGGATCAAAACTTCAATGTGAAGGGGCTGATTATGAGGATGAGTCAAAGATTTGTCATCTTCTTCTGAAAAGGAGAGGTAATGAGGAGATGATATGTGATTGACCATTGCCTATAATTTGTCCACATATATGTATTTTTGAATATTTTCAGAATGTAGGGCTTATTCAAGAACTTCCCTATGGACTGAAGAGATCTTTAATAACTCAAATATAGAAATTTGAGCTGAGCTTCTTTGCAATTGGTCTACCAATTTATAGTTAGAATATGGTGCAATAATTATTTGTCTTGATGTTGCTGGTTAGGAATTGTGACAATAGGTGGTTTATATGATGTTTCCTATTTGGATGAGGAATTAACCCCTTTAATTGTGATTTGTGCTTGGCTTCGTATTACTGTGTTCGAATGTGTCGACTTGTCCTTAACACCTTTGATAGTGATCACATTGATTGATTCATTTTTTATGTCCAACATATTAATCACATTATAATTATGGAAATAGGTTTAATTGACTTCATTTCACTTTCCTTTAGAGGCTTCTCCTTTTTCATAGTTGGGAAATAGTTTATTATATGCCGTGTGATCTTCAGTAGATGTATGTCCTTCCACTTTGATCTTTCTTCCATCAATGGTATCTTGTATAACGTGTTTGAGTTTAACACAGTCATTAGTATTGTGTCCTTTATTCTTATGGAAGTCACAATATGCATTATCATTCCACCACCTTGGTTTTACTTTTGGTTCCCATGGTTTTGACTCTAGTATAGTGATGCTTTTGTTATCCAAAAGTCTTCAAAATCATCTCAAGAGGTTCTCCCAATGGAGTAAATGTTCTTTGTGGTCTAGACATCCATGGTTTACTCTTGTTGGTATCAATTTTTTCTCTTGGTAATGTGGTTGTTACCTTAGCTTCTTTTCTTTCTTGTAGGCTTCTTGTGAGATTAAACACAACTGGTTTAACATTTGCATTCGAGGCTTCCACCACTCCATCATTAACAACATTTTTGTTCTTGTTCCACTATTTAGGTTTGTTGTTATAGTTGTTAGAGGATTTATTATTTCTTTGGAGTGTGATCTCTCCTTTTTTGACCATAACATCTTCAACATGAATGGCGTTCTTTATCATTCTATTGAAACTAGGAGAATCTTGCATTTTTAGAGCATAGTTCATTTCAGGTACTAGGTTATTGACAAATATTTCCATCTTTTTAGATTCACGTATTTCTCTTGAGTACCTTGCAAAGATCCTCCACCGTTGTAAAAAGTGTGTGAAGGATTCACCTGTTCGTTGTTTTGTGTTACAAAGATCCATCATGGTAACATTGTGTTGTATGTTGTATGTTGTAGGAGTAATTTTGGAAAAATATTTGTATTAAATCCTCAAATGTTTTGCACACTTGGTGTTAGTTTGGAGAACCATTCCATCGAATTTCCACCTAGACTTCCCAGAAATAGCCTCATCAAGTATGTTGGTTTGTGCATGCATTCTATGCTTAGGACACAAAATTATCGTACATGGCCATGTGGATCAGTTTCTCCCATGTATTTGTCATATTTTGGTCGTGCCATATTAGGTGGGAACGAAACCATGTTTATGCTCTTGTCAAAAGGAAACAGACACATGTGCTCCAAGGAATATTTCTTTGTAGGTTTAGTCTTCTCTTTCTTGAGTGTTGCAAGTTCTGTTTGCATTTGATATAGTTTCTTTGAGAGTATGGAAATAGGTGTTCGTACTTCTTTTTCTTTCAATCTCTCAACATCATAGTCTTTAGGAAGTTTAACTCCAAGAGAAGCTAAAAGAAGGAAGTATTTTTCTTTGTCTTCCGCAATAATTTTATCCAAGGTTTTTTGTAACTTCCTACTTTGTTTGAGTTTGTTATATTCTTCTTCCAATATGTCTTCATCGCTTTTTGAATCAAATAAAGGATGGTCAAGATTTTGTTCTTCTTGAATTTCCCTTTTGTCATGGTCTTGGCTATATTCTTCAAAGGCAACACTCCATTCATGATTAGGTGCATCCATTTCAGGCGAGTCTTGACCAAAGAGTGGGTTTTGAGACGTCTCTCCTTGTTGAAATTTAAGCAATTATGGACGTCTTTTTGAATCATTAGCAAGGTATTGTTTACTTCTTGTGTTAACTATTTAAGTTGTTAATTAATACGCTCTATCATAAACATTCTCATAGTGGAGACTACTTGTAGATGTCATGCAAACTTGTTTACTATTTACTTCTAAATTTATAAATTATTTTCTCCCTATGAATGTGATGAGAAACATAACTCCTTGAGAGATATCAAAGAAAATAATTTTTTTGAACAAATGCCAAACAAAATTGATACAAGATTAGCTATCAAGACCAATTTCAACATCACTATCAAAGTGATCACTTTAGAACTCTAGTTTTCGCACCTTGAAAAGTCACAAACTAGAAAATTCACATTGTTCAAGTATATATCTACCACTTATAAGCATCTGAACAAATTTAAGTAACTAACACAAAGCTATTTGTTTAATACAAGTGCATGTTGTTTCAAACATGAATTTTTAAAGGACCATTATTATCTGTTGTTGTCAAAGTAATGGTTAAGAACTATCTAATTTACTATCTAAGCCTAGAATCTTTGTCTCTATATGGTCACTGTGACAGAGTATTCTTTAAATAGATAGGACAATGAGATACCTTATATGCTTCTTCTGAACATCTCACATAATCAACCTTCCTTCTTATTTCTGTGATATGAATACTTTTGATTTCTCTAATGGGTTGAAAGATAATGCACTAAACTATACCCCTAAACTTTACAAATTTTTCATGTACTCAATAATGTCTCCTGTTCATTATGTACAAATACAAATTCCTTCTCTAGTTTTTGTTTTCTTCTCCATATTTTTTTAGGCTCTTTCTTTTTCCAGACTTCCATAAAAGCTTTCTTTTGTTTGATCATCTTATTCACCTTTTTAATGTATTTAGGTGATCCTCCAAAATTAATTTTACAATGATATGCTTTATGCCCAAACTAATATGAAAAAATAGTAACCATGAAAAGAACTTACATACTTGATCATGTTATGATGTTTGTCTTGTACCAAATAATTCTTCTTTTGAGAGACTTCATCATCTTTGTTCATTCTTTTATTAGTTTCAAAAGTATTAACATGATGATGCATATCAATTTCCTTCCCAGAAGTCCATTTGACCTTGAAACCATTGTCCATCTTTTGTTAAAAACACTATCTTACGTTTAGACTCATATTGAACACGAAAACTTTGTTCTTTTTCAAATCCTAAGCCAAGAAGATCTTTGTGACTTTTCTGCCCACTCAACAAATCATTTCATTTTCTAGTGATTTATTCAAATTGAAGATTCTTGTTCAATTTAGAGGTCATTTTTTCTAATTGTTTTTTCAAAAACACTATTTTTGTTTTTGACTTGTGATGGTCTTCTACCATAGTTTGTAACTACAAACTAGCATCTTCTTCCATCCTTTTAAACTCTTCCGGTTTTATTTTCAGATTTGTAATACCTTGATTTGACTCTTCAAGTTCAGATTTTAGATTTATGATCAGTTTGTCTAATTCTTTAAGCCTTTGAACCAATACCTTGTTTTATCCTTTTAAGATTTTTGATTACATCTAGAGCAGTAACTAGTTCTCCTTCAAAATAAACATCTCCTTTAGAATTACTAACACAATTTTGTACATAATTGTTTTTATTATTCTTTACAAAATCACTTGATAAGGAATTCCTTTGAGATAAGACTCCACTAGAATTGACTCTAGTGTTATTCTTCTAACCTATATTCCTATTGCACTTAGCCATGAAAAGTACTCCAATACCAGGAAATCCCCTAAATTGGTTAGACAGGGTTTGTATTTGATACAACTTGTTGGAATACAATACCACTGAGAGAAGGGGGGGGGATGAATAAGTGGTATATCGATTTCAACAAGATCTTAAATAGTGTGTATGCAAACTTGAAACATAAAAATATGTGAGGACTTCAAGAAATTTTTGATCAACTAAACATGATCAACCATAATGAACGTGAACTAAAAGATACATAATGAATATGTGTTCATGTAGATAAAATGAACTTAAAAACTGAATGACATATGATGAACATATTAACATGAGAGTCAAACACATTAGAGATAATAACAAAACATAACACAAGAGATGTCTCGAGTGGAAACCCTCTGGGGAATAAAACCACTCAAAGTTGCCTCATTCGATTTTCAAAAATAATCTTTTACAATGCCTCACTGGATGATGTGTCTCACTGAACAATACAAATGCCTCACTGGAAAAATGTGTCTCACTGATAAATATTGTGCCTCACTGACAATTATAACAACTTTCACAATTTCTTCTGAATCAATACAGAGTATCATCTTTTTTTCTCTATTCAACATCTTCTGATCTCATATCAAAAGAAAAGTACATTTCACATACAATATATCATTTCATAGATTGTGTTTATATAAAATAATATATTATACATTAAAATCAAATCTCAATGCTCTACAGATGCTTTAACATAATCAGATATACATTTCAAGATGTTCATGAATATGATTCATTGTACTTTAATGTGTCTCATATTAAGAATGATGTCTCTATCCAATAAAAATACACTTTTTTTCACAATCTAACTTTTTCAAAACCCACACAAAGTCTTTTATACAAGATTCATAGTGCCTTTTGTTATAGCGATCTGTCATTGTAACCGAAGAACTATACAAGTTGATTTCTAATTGGCATAACCAAAACCCTTAACAAATGTAAAAACCTTACCAAACTTTAAAGACCCAAACAAGAGTATGCCTTGTTTCACAAAAAAATAAATAATAATACCACGAGGATAGATTTGTTAATCACAAGACTTGACTCAATTACATTTGAACAAAGTATTCACTAAAAACTCAAATTTTGAATGAACACAAAAATCTTAATTAAAATAGTCCTGAGAAGTAAAAAATAGAGCTAAAAAGAGCACGAGACCAAGATAGATAGAAAATATTGATTAAGACCAAAGAATAGTGCATTTCCTTGAACTAGGGTTATACCCTTACTCACAAACAAAATATAGTATAATAGTTAACTACCCATCATTTAAACTCTTAACAAAAAAGACTCATTCAAAACCTTGAAATTGAGTAGATTAAATATAGATGTAACCCTTAATCCATCTCCTAAACATGGATGATACACAAAATCATTAAGCTAATAGATAAGAAACAAGATAAGAGAGTAAAACACCTATTATGAAACAAGATTCAAAATAACTTCCATGTCAAGATCCTATGCCCTAATAATTTCCAATCTACTTTGGATTCTAACTGCATTCAAAACCATTTTTTGTTCAAATATTCCATGCCCTGATCATGTTCAAACTACTTTTCATCCCAGCTATCAAGATTTCTTATAGAATAACGATCCACATTTGATGTTTTTTCTCAACAACAATAATACACTAGCTTGTGAGCTTGAGCTTTAGGGTTCCCAAAGCATAACAAAGTACATAACATGTCAATAAAAGTGACATCATCTAAGTAAGAACTTTGGTGCCCTTATTATTTTCATGCCCACAACACTATATTTACATTACATGAGACAAGGCCAACCAAAAGGCTTGTCACTAATAAGACATTTTAATAAGTTATGCTCCCTTGTATTTGATTATACAATATATTTAATATTACATAAACATGAAATGAATAAACATATAATTTCCTTGACCACTCAATTATCTTTCATGTTACTCATCTATGTTACTAGTTATCCTATTGTTTTCATATAAGATATTCTTCCAATCTGAAACTCAATATTGATTATCAAAACTATATGACTGAGTAAATGCATCCCTAAGTATCATGAAAGTCACAACATACTTACATTGATAAATGAATGTATTAGCCTCGTATCGACATTAGGGAAGAAGCATATTATCATGTATAACCAATGTATATATGTAGACAAATATATCTGCAAATATGATCAATATCAATGCAAGTGTAATTTTAATTTCACAAATGATCATCAAGTATCAACTAGAAGCATACCACACTAGAATCATAAAGTATCAAGTATAAGAATAATCAATCAATCACTGACTGCAAGTAGGAGCATCATCAATCAATCACTGACCGTAATCAGGAGCATTATCAAAATTACTGACTACAAGTAGAAGTATCATCATAGTGTACCCATGAGATAGTTAGTGTTGTGGCATCAAGGAAAAAATAAGGCTAGGAGTATCAAGTATCACTCTCATGCAGTATGACTACCTGAATATCTAAAATTCATGCATCAAACATAGATCATGCATGAAGTATGAAGTATGAAGTATGATCATCAACTATGTTAGCTTGTATAATCATTGCATGTATGTGAATCATGTGTATCCACATGTACCAGTTGATGAACTATAACTGATTGAATGTTTGAAGATGTTAAGTTGATGATCACTGAGACATAGAAAGTTAATGCAAAACATTAAATAAATTAATGTATTGTATTGTCATTGATGTCAACTTGATATAATCTATATGGTCATGTACATACTGCTAAAGACTTCAAAGAACCAATGAATAAAGGATATGCTATCAGTAATGCATAAAAGTTAAGTATTCACAAAGTGACTGTACACACCGATGGAGTGCACACCGATGGATAGAGTAAACCAACGATAGCAAAGTCACAGTGTTACTTGACGAACAAAAGCACAACATTACCGACGAGCAAAGTCACAGTGTTACCCGACGAGCAGAGTCACAGTGTTACCCGACGAGCAAAAGCACAGTGTAAATCGGCAGACATAATTATAGTATTACCCGACGGATGGAGATCCCAAAGAAAATTGAAGTCTCACCGACGGAACAGTCAGTTGTCATTGATGAATAACTGAAGTATTAACCGACAAAACAAAGAGTTCATAAATGACAAAATGCTTAGCTATCAAGAGCTAAATATAGACTTAACTGGTACTTATTATTGTTTTGATCAACAAGATAAAGCCATAGATAAATAAAGGATTTAAAGTTGTTTTGTCCATTTGGCAAGAAGATATCTACGAGTTAAAACATGATTTTTCCTTTAAATCTAATTGGCAAAAATTATGGATCACGCCAAGATCAAGAAAGCCAAGAAATAGTGAAATCATGTCTATATAAGAGACAAGCTAATTCAATATGAATCAGGGGAGTGACAAGTGTATGCAGTGAAAATCCCTGCAGCTGCACAACAAGTCAAAATATGCATATACAAGATATCTCAAATATTAAAAGCATGCAAAGAACTTGAAATACAACCTAATCTTCACTACAACCTCCGATGAG
>MU223090.1:817631-839959 GCA_018584345.1 Thuja plicata
ACATCCACAAACAAAACTACCAATCATATATATATATATATATATATATATATATATAATTGTAAAATGTTCTAAAAAAGTCTTAATTAATAAAAAACACAAAAATCCCAAAATAACTTTTTCTTCATATTACACAGTCCTTTTGCAACAAAAAACACTTTGTGAAGACACAAACATTACATCAGTCAAAACAATGAGCTTAACAAATCATACATCCACAAACAAACCTACCAATCTAGTCTACACCCTAATTGATCAACTGCCTATCAGTTTTATACATACCTATCAAACAAAGTGACTTTATAGATATGTCTTCCCTAGAACAGGTACCCTGTCAAATACCATGACTTAACGAATACGTCTTTCCTACAATAAGCATCTTATCAAACATTGTCCTGTTAAGAAACACTCATCTTTGGAAAGATCAATATATTTATTGACTCATTTGGTTAAGTGAATCTTATCTTATTTTGATTTAACTTAAGTTGTGTTCCGATGCTTCTCCAAGATATTCACAAGTGATTAGAGAGGTTAGGATGGTTCATGGATTTATTTTTCTTTTCCTATTGTTTGTGGGATGTTTTTTAGGAAGTCTGTGGGAAGGTATTTTGAGTGTCTATGTTGACATGTTCACATATGAGAAAAACATATAATGCATAAATATTGTCATGGATCAAATTGTGCATGACTTTCGCATATACCTTGAACCTTAATGCACAACCCCTCAGATGGTGGAAACATTCCTTGTCTGTTACAAGTGCCTTCAATATGCAAAGGGACAAACGCACCTTGATTTTCAATATCTTGGTGGGGGCTTTACCCATTTTGCTAAATAAATGTGGATCAATGATGAAATTTGTTATCTATATACATATTCAAGATTTCAATGGATAGTTTGGCCTTTCATGTAATTTACTTAATTTTATTTTGACCTAGTCATGTCACTAACATCTCTTCTATCATTCAAATTAGTTAATCAATCAACCTATCAAAATGGTCAATTCAATTTGTCAAATTTGTCAAATTATTTAATTATTAAGTTGGTTAATCAATCATCATTTTTATTATACGAGATGTATCTTTCCCAAAACCAGATGTTGTTTCTTGTCTTATATAGGGTATGTCTTCCCTAAAACTAGACATTGTCGCTAGTCTTATATAGGACGAGTCCTTAAAACCAAACATGATTCTTATCAACAATATCTATGTCCAATGTTGATCAAATATCATCATCGCGTACTAATATTCTTCACTTCGTACTAACTATTCTTCTCTTTCATCATATTTCCTTTTCCATCTAATATTCTTCTTCTTTTGAGAGATTATTCATGACTTTATCTGCACATAATCTCTTGAGAGGGCATCAATGCCTTGATCCCTCTGGGGCATACTAGGGCCAAATTTTATAATTATTCTTTGAAACAACACTCAAAATCACATTGTCTCAAAGAGGGAAAAAATGTAGATACCTAAAATTTTCCCACGCATACAAGCAATTTTTTTACTTTCTTCTTAATTAATTAATAATTTAACATTTTCTTAATATTCATTCAAGATTCTCTAATTATTCTATTAAAAATTAATTAATTAATATTTATTACATAATTATTCTATTTTTCTTAGTTCTGATTAAATAATCATATTATTTAATTAAATAAATTCTTCTTGTTCTTATCACCATAATTAAATGATTATTAAATTATTTAATTACTAACCATGTCTTCTAAAATTAAATAAATTATTTAATTTATTCAATTATTCCATTTCCCCAATGCGAACTCATTCTTCTGAAAATAAGTAAAATGTTTATTTTATTTATCCCCTCTCATGCACAATTAAATAAAATTTGAATTTTTTTAATGCTAATTATTCCTCTAGTTCCACCTCCATAACTAATACTAACTCTCAGTCTGACTAATCAATCAATTTAGTCTTCTTAGTCATGCAACCAATTCTCTGATCAATCTATTCAGTGTACTCTTAATCAACTAAGTTAACTATTCAATCATCTTGGTCATGCAACTAGTCAACTATCGATCTGTCTTAGTCATCTGTCCAATTAGTCTAGTCTAAATTAATCCTAGTCCTTCACTGTCAGTTAGAATCCCTCAATGTGAACCATTCATTGAAGTCTAGGATTCTATAAAAGAGGGTGATTCCTCACAATTTTAACAACCTCAATTCTTGGATTTTTGTGCTATCATATTAAGAAAAAATCCAAGATCCAACATTGCATGAGAAGGAGAGAAACAATGCATAAATCAGTGAAATTGTTGGCAGCTGATTTTAGTTAATTTATTCATTTGATTTCATATTATCTTTCTCTCATTGGTAGGATATGGTAATTTATTTGATAGATAAGGTTTTGTGGTTTCCTTTGTTAATCTCATTGCAACATTCTCCAAGTAGGGAACATTACAAATTTCTATCCCCAAGTGCAATTCAAAACCTAATTGGGAATTTTAGAGTAAATTAAGTAAGGTCCCAGAAGGGGACATTAAATGCGGAGGAACAATAATTACATGCTTAACAAAATGGAAACCCTAAATGAAAATGGAGATCAAAATGAAACAAATGTGTAGAAATAAGGATAAGTGCCACTTAAACTATGACAATCATGCATCATAGTGAACATCATAGGAAGGTTTTTAAATGTGCCTACTTTTCCTAAGATGTACAATATGGTGCATAATTGTCATAGTTTATGTGCTAGTTGTCCTTATTGATACACATTTGTTACATTTTTATCTCCATTTACATGTAGGGTTTCTATTTTGTTAAGCATGTAGTTATTGGGCCTCTACATGTAATGTCGCCTTCTGAGACCTTACTTGATTTACTCTAAAATTCCCAATTAGGTTTTGAATTGCACTTGGGGATAAAAATTTGTAATGTTACCTAATAGGAGAATGTCAATTCCCAATGATTAACATATGTCATTATGCATTTAAATCATATTAAGAAACAATCATTGATTTATAATACATACTTAAGCCTTAATTCTTTACCTTTCTCCTAACCATTAACTTTTAGAAGGATGGTAGAATTACTATGACTAGGGTATAAAAATAGTCTACAAGAAGGATCCCTCAAGGTTTCTAGCCATGTTGAGATCCTCCTATTGTGTGACCTAATTACTCCACCACTCCCTTCACAAATTCCCTATCCTCTTAGTTGTACTAATGAGTGATTAAGGAATAAGATAAGTAAATATTAATATCTTATATATATTGCAATTAAAGTATAGACATAACATAATTGATATATACTTCTTATTTCATTCTTATTAACACACACACACACACACACACACACACACACAAATAATTCTCATATTCCAAATATATTATATCTTCCAGTTATATAATCCAATTATACACCCCCCTATATATATATATATATATATATATATATATATGCATTTACCATAAATATATTTATTATAATGTTATGATCTCTTGTTGTATTCTTATTCCTCCATGAAGAGTATCCAAATATATATTCTTCTCCTATTTCATCTCTTTGGAATGGTTTCAATCCTTATTAAATATCCTTGGAATTTAATGGTTGCATCTTATTGGGAAGAGACACATCCTTTTGTCAATAATTAATTAATCTTTCTTTATATGCCACTCTCTCTTGATGTATGTGTTTTATCTTCTTTTATTCTCCCCTTTCAAATGAAATTCTATTCTCCCTTTTATATCTCATGTTTGAAAGAGTCACATCTTTTCATTTTATGCCTTTTGACCATTCATTAAAATTAATTATGTTTTAATTTAACTCTTTTATATTTTAATTTAGATTTTATTTATATTATTTTTGTATTTAATAGTATAATTATTATTAAATCCTATTTTAGAAAGGGAACATACTTTTTACAATTTTGTCTCTTGTAATTAATTAATTAATTAATCATTTTAATTCTATTATTATTATTTATTATTAAATTTAATTTTATAGAGGGACCATTACAGTCCTCCCTTCCCCATAATTGTTTGTCCTCATATAAGTTTTTTCCTTACGATTTGATTGTCAAATTTAGTAACTTAAGGTAGTTTTCTCATTTTCTAGAGATGATTTTTAGACCATCTCATGGTGGTGCCAATTGAATTATCTAAATCCACACTTGCATGTTATTCTCTTGTTCTAGATAAACCAAAGTAGAGTCACATATGGAGTATAAACTTTAAAATATGAAATGTATGTATGAATATATGAAGACACGAAGCATACACAAAGTATATACATTAATTCATGAAGACACAAAGCATACATGGTGTATACACATAAATGCATGAAGACACATAGCATACACAAAGTATGCAAATAATACACACATTGTTTGTTTGTCATTATTGGCTAGAATGATTCTTTGTTTCATATTTTACCCTGCAGGATGGTAGGATCAAATCTTTGATACCAATTGTAATGTCCCCTTCTGGGACCTTACTTAATTTACTCTAAAATTCCCAATTAGGTTTTGAATTTCACTTGGGTGTGAAAACTTGTAATGTTTCCTACTAGGAGAATGTCTATTTCCAATGATTAATATACGCCATTATGCATTTAAACCATATTAAGAAACAATCATTGATTTATAATACATACTTAAGCCTTAATTCTTTACCTCTCTCCTAACCATTAACCTTAAGAAGGATGGTAGAATTAATATGAATAGGGTAAAAAAATAGTCTACAGGATCCCTTAAGGTTTCTACCCATGTTGAGACCCTCTCGTCATGTGACCAAATTACTCTGCCACTCCCTTCACAAACTCCCTATCCTCTTAGTTGTAATAGTGAGTGATTAGGAATAAGCTAAGTAAATATTAATATCTTATATATATTACAAGTAAAGTATAGACATAACATAACTAATATATACTTCTGATTTTATTTTTATTAACACACACACACACACACATGATAATCCATAAAGGATCAGAAGTTGTCATTAGTATATAAGCAGACAATTTTGGTCGGTCGATCATGATCACCGAGCAACAACACTCACTGAGCGCATTGATCACCAAGCACAGTGATCACCAAAATATTTTGAACATGGAGCAGTATATCACCGAGCACCAGTCTATGAAGATATCACTGAGCCAGTCTACAAAGATATCACCGAGCACCAGTCTACAAAGACATCACCGATCAACAGTCTGCACTGAGAGATAATATTTCACCAAGAAAAGTGGATGTTACCTACATGTCAGCTAAAGCACTTTAATCTTTAAATTTTTTTTTTTCTTAGTTGGACGACCATTTTTTGTGGATCAAGAAAAGTGTTAATTATGGATGTAATTAGTTAACTAATTGTATTCATGCGAACTAGGAGATCAAGGTCAAGTTGTAAACCTTTGATCTTAGAGCTTTTAAAGAAAAATGTGAAACCTAATTAGGTGAAATATTTTGTATATAGATGTAATAATCAATCAAGAATGAGATGATTGTAGCTGCCAAGTAGATCTATGGATCAGACAGAGAGTTTCATGCACAAGGACAGATAAAGGAGAATTTAGTTTACAAAAAACTACATACAAGGCTACTGAACAAAACAAAGGTATTATCCATCACAATAAGGTGATATATATTTTGTGTACTTAATGGATCTGTAATCAGAAATTTGATATTGTAACAATCATGTCATATATTTGTTACTCTCTAACAATTATAGCAAACAACAAAATCCTTTCACAAGGTAGAATTAATAGTCTTTTTGTAAATCTTTTTACCGAGTGCACACATACATTATGTTTCTAAAATCTCTTAACCGAGTAGACTTAAAAAGTCTAACATGTTACTCCTAACAGGGTAAGATCATCAGAGGTGATCAAAACTTGTATCCCTAATAGGCACCTTCCATTATGCAGATAGTGAAGCTTTGTGGGTTTCATCCCCACCACAGTTTTTTACCTTCTAACAAGGGTTTCTGCATGATCAAATACTTGTGTCATGTGTAAATGAGTTTCATGAATGTCTCATTGTTTGTTTGCATGCATTTACATTTATGCTATAATATTACATGCATGAAGTAGAAAAGCTACAATGGTCAGTTATGCAAGTAATGAGTACTAAGGTTTAATCTATAAAATTTTTTAAGGGTACTGATTCACCCCTCCACTCTAAGTACACACCCTTCCAATATTCCAACAATTGGTATCAGATCTAGTTCTCTTATTTTGGAAAAGTTTAATCACTTGAGAGAAAATATGTTACAATGGAAAGATATAAACTTGATAAAAATATTGAGAATTAGAAGTTGCAAATACAAATTTTCTTTGAGCAATACAAAGAGGCAAGAAACAAACTGAAAGAGTTATTGGTTGAAAGAAAAGTCATGGCAACTTGCTACAATGAAATTGACTATCATGAAGAAGAGATACCTGACCTATTTGATTCATTTGGATCTAGATCTGGTAGTATATCTGAAACATTTGAAGGAACCATTGCAGATCTAAATGAAATCAATCAACATCTAACTGAACAAGTGAAAGTATTGCAGATCGGTCAAGAGACACGAATGGTAAGAATGATTGATGTTATGAACAATGCAAGCGAAGCTGAACAAGAAAGAACTTTGGCTATTGATGACATGAGAAAGATTACTGAAAAATTTGCAAGAGAAAGAATCTGAGATACAAAGACTTATTGAACATCACCTTGAGATCACCAATCAAATAGTTCTTATGAGTCATGAGGCCAACCGAGTGAATATGGAACGTGCTGGAAAATTAGAAGTTATTGGTGAACTAAAAGAAGAAAATGAGAAATTGAAGCATGAAGTGAAGATTCAATAGCAACATAATGATATGATCAAGAAAGATGAAGACAGTACAAAAAGAATGGATGAAAAACTGAATAGACAAAGAAGACTCAACAACAATACTGGTTTAGGGTATACCAAGCATGGAGAATCATCAAACCAAGCTGATCAAAGGAATGTCTACACAAATCCAAGACCAAAGAAGTGCTCATGTAATCACTGTGGAAAACCAGGCCACGCATCAAATGTTTGCAAGAGCAAAGAAAAAGGTATTCCTAAAACTACTTCTACATTCATAGGTAATTGTTATAACTACAACAAGCATGGACACAAAGAACATGAATGCAGATCTAAGCTGAACAAACCAAAGAAGAAATCTTACATGGAAAAAAGTTTTCCTACTTGCAACATGCATGGCCACACATTTCATGAATGCAAGAAAAAGATAAAGTAAGTTTGGAAACCTAAAAGATAAGAAAATGCATATCAACCGAGAAGAGTCGGTAATACATATGTTTGGGATTAAAACACTCTGATAAATTGCACAACATGTGGTAGATGTGGACATATAGCTTCTAACTGTATGAGGAAATGGATAAGAAGATCTAGAAACTGGACTAACCCTGGAATTGCATGCCTACACTGTCATAAGGTCAGTCACTTGAGTAAGGACTGTAGAGACCGAGTGACAGAGTCAAGAACTTTTGCAAATGGAAATACTATTGAAGACATCATGAGAATGAGAAATTAAATGAGGAGGAAAGCTTCAAACAATGATAATGCTGGACCAAGCACTACAGTTGGTGACACCTCATCCAATGGATCAGGTGATTCCACCACCCCCACCTAAGCAATACAAGTATGGAGCTGCACTCTATGAAGCTGTATTTTACATCAGTTCCTATATTTATTGAGAATATGCCAAATCGGCATGAATGAAGATGCACTATGGTATTGCATGTTATGTTTTGTGAATCTAGTCTAGTCGGTCAATATGAACTGAGCATAAAATGCACGTCGATAAACATATGAAAGACAATCGAGTTGACACTATGAACCAAGCATAAAATGCATCTCGGTGAACATGTGAAACACAATCAAGTTGACACTATGTACCAAGCATTGTATACTCACCCAGTTGAAGAATTTGGTGTGTTAACCGAGCATCTATGTTTTGTCAACCGTGTGGTAGGTGAAGCATTTAATGCATCACTTATGGTATTTTTCTATAAAAAAGGGCAACGTTAACTCATTCGTTCACCCAATGTTAAAAAGAAAATTGTAGAGAGAAGAAGAGCGATTCAGAGAAACTACATTGCAGAGCGATTTACAACACTTTCAAAGCTACTCCAATAGATTTCAAGCACTCACAACAAACATCCAGTGAGTATCTAGACTCACCGAGCTAATAGGTTATTTGCGAAGAAGCCCTAAATTATCGAACAATGGAAACCACTTCACAAACCTCAAAGATCAAGATGGAAAAGGACAAGAAGGTTCTTTAAATAAAGAACTCGACCTATGAGGAACCTAACTACAAGTTTTGCCCTGAGGTTGCTGCTTAACCCGACGATAAAGGAGCATTCTTGAGTATCCCACCTAGGGTTTTATTGGTTGAAGAAATTCATGCATACATTCACTGCAAAGTTGCAGAGATTGGAGACTTAGAGCTTGAGGAAGGTTATCAGAAGCTATGCAAAGATGGAAACCTAAGGGACGAGTACAAGCACATTGAAGTGAAAGGGTTAACCAATGCTGTACTATTCTCAAAGGATTTCAAAATAGAATGGATTCGTATTGTGCTCAGCCAAGTGCATAATGAAAAGATGTGGTTAGATGAATCCAATCCAATCACAAGGGATGTGATTTACATAGTGACTGGATACCCTATAATTGAGAAAGTAAAATCCCTAAGACACCCTGGATGCCCTGAGATTGAAGAGTTAACTAAATCTGAGTGGGACGACAGAGGTCTAAAAATCAATTCAATCACCGACCATGAAATGAAATTTGGTGCGTATGTGATTGGATAAAAATTCTTTCAAGACAATAGATTGAACAATGTTGCTTATGGAGCAGTCGACACTGCATACAAAATAGTGAAGAAGGGATTGCAACTTGATCTCGCCAAGAAACTACTGAAACAACTCAAAGAGAACTTGAGAACAATTAGATCAACTCGATCTAATACATGTAAGTTCGGTTCCCTACTGATGTGAACATTCTTTTACTTTCAGAATTTCTTTCTTTCCGTCGGTAATGACACCTGGGACACCAACCAACCTATCACAACATAGATTAGTGATTACATTAAATCACTACGAGATAACTTCACACCTATATTGGATGCCTACTTTAAATCATTCAAGAATAGGATGCAGAAGAGGATGAGAATCCTTTCCCAATTAGTTGAACAATACAAGGATGAGATATGTTTTGTAGTTGACAACGACAAAGCTCATCAAATCTACCAACCCAAGAACAACATGGTTACCACCATTAGACTATGAAATTGACATAGATCTGGCTACAAAATCTATTGAAGCCTTGTTGAATGAACTTGTTGACAAATATTTAAGCAGATTTGGCACATATGAGGAAGCCAAGTCAAGAATTAAGACTAGTTTAGAAGTCAAGAAAATAGGAAGGAAGAAAACACGAATGGTGAATTCACTTCAAAATAAAATCTCGGTAACTGATGAAGAGTTAGAAAAAACAATAGACATCATCGAGAAATAGTTACCCATCGGTGAAAGTAAAGAGTTAGGTGATTCAGATTCTACAAAATCAGATGCAAAGCCACCCCAGACCAAGAAAAAAAAGTTACTGAAGTAACGAATGCATCTAGAAAAAGGAGTAAAACAAAAAAGGTAGACTCACTACCATTAAAAAGGGGCACTGTAAGAACATATCATAAAATAAATCTTAAAGCCTCAACCGAGCAACCAACACCAAGACAATGAAAGAGATATGCAAGAGGAATAGAAGACAAAGATGATACTGCAGAAGATGAAAGAGAACAAAGAATCCAAGCAGAAAAGGAAAACATACCAAAGACAATTGATGAAATTATAGAGTCAATCGCCAACACAGGCAATATACAACATCATAAGATTAGAAAATGGGGAACTCTATCTACTGAGGATCAGAACAAAATAGAAGAGGCAATCATTAAGATGACGGTAGCTTACAAATATGTACCTCTACAATTTGGCAATCATATTCCACATGAGCTACAAGACAAGATATCAACTAGATGGACATATGCATTGCACATGGAGAAAAAGATGAGAGATAGATCCTTAGTTGTATTCATGCCCAATTCAACAGTTGAAGAAATTGACTCAACAATGAAGGAACATGCAAATAATTTTTCTGCAAAAACCAGAGCATACAAAGTATTGTAGGATAAGTTAGAAGATATTAGCATAGAGAGAAATAAGATTTGGACTAAAATATTTAATCCACCCAAGTAGGTACTGGCTCTAATCAAGACTACTCACACCGAGGAGAAGGAGGCTACACCAAGCCCCAAGCACATATTCATCAACGACACCGAGGAATTTAATCCTATTGACTTAACCACAGAAGCAAGTAAAGTCATGGATGATATTCCTGATATATTGAAATCATTAGGGGAAACACCAGATATAACTATACAAGATATAAATCATGGTGATTATGATGATAATTCCAAGGATGATGGAAATGCCAATATTGCCACCGAGCCAACAAATGAACATGAAACTACTAATGTTGCATAGGCACTTTTACAAGGTAATATGCCTTTATTGATGCAAGAAATCAATATAATAACTGAATCACAACATACACCACCTGAGCCTAACGCAAACATACCAATGGGAAAAGGTGATGAACACGGGGAGAAGACAAATACTAGTGTAGAGCACCAACCGAGTGATGCACCTGCAGAGAACACTGGAAAGGCAGACAAGACTGTAAGTCAAGAAAAATTTGAAGTAGAGACATCTATAACTGACCAACAGGTACAGACTGAGAAACCTAGCCAAAGAACCATACCTCCCAAGCAATCAACGACAAAAACTGAGCAACAAAAGGCTCTTGCTATAGTTCCTCATTCCCCTGCTTCAAGCAACATTCACAGGAAGAAGAAGAACAAGAAAGGAAGTAAAGCCCCTGTCACACTCGATGAGATCATAGACATACCTAACTGTGATCCAAGGACACTTAATCCTGAGTCACTAACAAGATATGGGGAGCTATGCAAAAGAAAAGAACTACATGACAAGCTCAAACAGGAACACAAAAATTCACAAGTCCTGGAAACAACCAAGGAGATTCTATTGCAAGTAGTGCCTAAAACCAAGATTGATCAAATTTCACCCATTATTGATCAACTTGCAGTTCTGACTGAGGAAATCACAAAACAAAATGTAGACGCCAAGAAGGTCATTGAGGAACAAGTAGAAGAGAAGTATCACTACAAAATCACCGAGAAAAACAACCAAGAAGTGGCAGAGAACAAGGTGAAACTTTCTGAACTAGTAGCTACATTAGAACCTGTTATTTCAGAAGTAGTTACCTTAGTTCAAAAGTTGTGCACTCTAGAGCACTTCACTACTGAGCATAGTGAACATATAGCTAAGATAGATGAAAATCTAAAAGCTAGTGCACTAATTCTATCAACCGAGCCAAATGCATTCCAACAACATTATGAAAAGATTATTGAATCTAAACGGTTAAGAATTGAAATACAAAAGGCATAAAGCAATATCAGAGATGAAGTAACCAAGCTACAAGACATGTTACTACCGAATCTCACATTGCTATTAACACACATGACTACGGAAAAGAATCTAATTGCCACCCCAGAGATGTCAGTAACAAAAAGCATCTATGACATGCACACTCAAATCACTTTGGAGAAAATGAACCTAGAGAACTTAAAGGAGAAATGGGACAAGATGATGGTAGCCATTCAACAATCTCATTCACACATATTTGACAATCTGTAAGTTATACATCTTTGTCATTACTTTCAAAAAAGGGGGAAACATGTACATACATTGACATTGTATCTACATACCGAGGCATGCACATAGGGGGAGTCATTGTAAAGGTAAACCACTTGGTGGATATACTGTACATATAAGTTTTTGATACTAATTCCAAAGGGGGATATTGATAATCCATAAAGGATCAAAATTTTTCATTAGTATATAAGCATAAAATTTTGGTCGGTCAGTCATGATCACCGAGAGACAACACTCACCGAGCGCAGTGATCACCGAGTGCAGTGATCACCGAAATGTTTTGAATACCGAGCAATCTATCAACCAAGTAGTATATCACCGAGAACCAGTCTACGAGGATATCACCGAGCACTAGTCTATGAAGATATCAACAAGCACCAGTCTACGAAGACATCACCGAGCACCAGTCTACACTGAGAGATAACATTTCACCAAGAAAAGCAGATCTTACCTACACGTCAGCTAAAACACTTTAATCTTTAAAATAGATTTTTGCTTAGCTGGACAACCATTTTTTGTGGATCAAGAAAAGCATTAATTGTGGATGTAATTAGTTAATTGATTGTATTCATACAAACTAGGAGATCAAGGTCAAGTTGTAAACCTTTGATCTTAGAGTTTTTCAAGAAAAGTGTGAAACCTAATTAGGTCAAATATTTTGTATATAGATGTAATAATCAATCAAGAATGAGATGATTGTAGCCACCAAGTATATCTATGGATCAGATAGAGAGTTTCATGCACAAGGACAGATAAAAGAGAATTCAGTTTATAAAGAACTACATACAAGGCTACCGAACAGAACATATGTATTATCCATCATAATAAGGTGATATATATTTTGTGTACTTAATGGATCTGTAATCAGAAATTTGAGTTTGCAGCAATCAGCTCATATATTTGTTACTCTTTTAACAATTGTAGTAAACAACAAAATCCTTTCACAAGGTAGACTTAACAGTTTTTTTGTAAATCTCTTAACCAAGTGCACACATACATTGTGTTGCTAAAATATCTTAACCGAGTAGACTTAACAAGTCTGACATGTTACTCCTAACAGGGTAAGGTCATCAGAAGTGATTACAACTTGTATCCTAACAGACACCTTCCATTCTGTAGATAGTGAAGCTTTGTGGGTTTCATCCCCACCGCAGTTTTTACCTCCTAACAAGGGTTTCTGCGTGATCAAATACTTGTGTCATGTGTAAATGAGTTTCATGAATGTCTCAATGTTTGTTTACATACATTTACATTTATGCTATAATATTACATGGATGAAGTAGAAAAGCTACAATGGTCAGTTATGCAAGTAATGAGTACTAAGGTTTAATCTGTAAAAGTTTTTAAGGGTAATGATTCACCCCTCCCCTCTCTGTACACACCCTTCCATTATTCCAACAAAACACACATGTTAATATTTATATTATATATAATAATTCTCATATTCCAAATATAATAAATCTTCCAATTATATCTTCCAATCAATAATTAATTAATCTTTCTTTTTATGCCACCCTATCTTTTGATGTATGTGTTTTATCTTCTTTTGCTCTCCCCTTCTAAATTATATTCTATTCTCCCTTTTATGTCTCATTTTTGAAGGAGTCACATATTTTTATTTCATGCCTTTTGACCATTCATTAAACTTAATTATATTTTAATTTAATTCTTTTATGTCTCATGTTTGAAGGAGTCACATCTTTTTATTTCATGCCTTTTTACCATTCATAAAAATCAATTATATTTTAATTTATATTTAATATTATAATTATTATTAAATCCTATTTTAGAAAGGGAACATACTTTTCACAATTTTGTCTCTTTTAATTAATTAATTCATTTCAATTTTATTATTATCATTATTATCATTTATTTTAAATTTTATCTTATAGACGAGACATTATACCATCAAACTCACACCCCATTTTAGCTACTTGGCCTAATCAGAACCCCCTTTTGTTTTCTTTTTGTATGCTTGATCCTTATCAATCTAATGCCGGGTGTGTCAAATTGTGGGCTTTAATTTGCGCTCCCGATAGTTAGAAATTCAAATGATTAGGGTCTTGTATTTTATTTTTCACCTTTATTTTCTTTCTTTTTTCCTTGTTTTGGGTATTTTTCTAAGCATAAAAGAGAAACCTTTAAGATTTATAGAGTATGAGGCGGGTCTAACTTCCTTGATGCCCCAAAACCATGAAGTCCCGAAGCACTGCAAAACCAAAATACTAGTTCCCAGTCGGGGATCAAGCATGCGAGAGTGTGGGGGTTGTTTGGTGGTCCTCCGACCTCTGAAACACCGATGGTCCAACCTCCCGACAGGAATCAGGTGATGTCAACATGAAAGGTAGGGCTATAGAAAGCCCTTGATCCTCCCATTTTCTCACTTTGCGTAGATGAGCTTTTGAGCTTTATTGTGTTTGAGCTTACCTAAGAGTTTGTCTTCGACCGTTTGATCTGAGAGTGTGTGTGCTATTGTGCTTCAAGTTTTCTCTTCTCGGCAAGGATTCACTATAGTTTTTCTTCTTTGTGCTAGGTATAGTTTGCTTCTTTTTTTATTCTTCATCATTTTGTTAGATTTAGGGTTTTTTTTTCTATTTTCTTTGTGTCTTTGTTTCTTTGTTTTTGTGTGTTGTCTGTTCTTGTGGTCGACTCTCTCAACAATGTATTTTCCCTCTGTGCCATAGTGAATTGAGTGAATCATTCAGAGGAATCCCTAATTCTTTGGGTTATCGAGAGTCTTGGTATCCCTGGCCCCCAAAGCCAACCAATAATGATGAAACTGCAAGTAAACTTTAACTTCAAACATTATCGAGGCTTCAAGGATGTTATAATCCCCAATCTTTGAAAGGTGGATCATAGATCATACATCCCGAATCCCCAAAAATTGTAGGCATACTGATGCTCATTGGGGTGTTGGGGTTCCATGATCCCTGATCCCTGAAAGGGGATTTAGGGGACTTGGACCGCTGAAACCTTGATCTCTATATGCCTTTGGTGTTTGGTGGAGATCGATGCCCATCAAAGTATTAGGGTTGCATGATCCTTGATCCTCGAAAGGGGAGTTGGGGGTCTTGGATCCATGAAAAACTAATCTCTATATGCCTTTGGTGTTTGATGGAGATAAATTCCCATTGGGGTGTCAGGGTTCCATGATCCTCGATCCCTGAAAGGGGAGATGGGTGTCTTGGATCCCCGAAACCCTGATCTTCATAGCATGAGCCATATTTTCAGGAGGCCAGGATTTCAAAGTGTCAGGAGTCTTTCTACCACCAAAGCTTGAAACCCTAAAGGAGGGTCTACAAAGGGTTTTCTCTCTTTCTTGTGTGTTTCTTCATTTTGCCTTAGTTTTGGGGGTTTGTTCTCTGTTCTTTTGGGTCTTCAATATTAGTTGCTTTAGTTTTCTTAGTTAGTTTAGCTTCTTGTTTCTGCAATTAGATGTTAGTTTTTCTTTAGTAGTGTAGTTAGTTGGTTTTCAATAAAATATGTTGAAAATTTTATTGTGAGTGCATATTTATTAGGAATGTCTACACTATTACCAATGAAGTGCAAGTTCCTAGGCTACGACACACCCTCAAAGCTAGGTAATCTCAACAACGAGATAACTAAATTCAATATTGGACACATGGAATTCATTGTGTTCATGTGAAACATCTCCAACCCCAATAGTAGAATACTTGATAATTCTTCCTTATGTCTAGGATAGTACATGTAGGAGGTTAGCCGGAGACAATCTAGTCACTTGATCTCATTATGGCTGCAACAAAGCACTATAATCTGACAAAAAGGAGGGTGAAGAATAAGCGGGGAGATCTTGTGCTGGATATCAAATATGACATTATAGAGGAAGTGTTTCACATGCCCCCAGCCAATTAGTAGGTAAATATATCCTTGGAGAGGGATGGAAGTTACTACTAGTATGAATCAAATATCAAACACAAGATCAATCATAACTACTTGGCAAGGCCCCGGAAGGAAGCAAAAATGGACAAGATGAATTTGCACATGGCTTATCTCATGGAAGATATGGAGAATTATATCACCCTCCCGAGTAAAGTATTTGGGATTCCTCAAGCCAGACGATTGGAAACATGGATGGTACTATTTATAGAAACTATCAAGATTAGAACAAAGGAAAAACATACTCCATTAATAACATCATTCAACAAATTCAAGGGATTATTAGAAACATTAACATAAAAGAAGGCATTGAATGGATTTACGCAACCAATGGGAGTATGAGAGAAATCATGGAATAAATTGAACAACTCCAATAGGTGGGAACACAACTGAGAATTTTCTGCAAAAACCAACAAACCCGCTTGAAGTTCATAAAAATGCTATATTTCGATGAAGTAAATGTTGCAGTCAATAAATTCTGCAAATGTTTCCTAGATCTATTTTTGCATTCCTAGCATTCTTTATTAATTTAGATTATTTTTTTATTTTCATTCTTCATAGCCGTAACAAGAGAAAAGAGAAAAAAAGAAAAAGAAAAAGAAGAGAAAACACAATCTCGGTTTTCTTCAAAATGACCAATTTTTGGGGTTCAATATTTTTGGGAATGGTCATTTTTGGTGTCCGTGTGGATATGCATGGTCACATAATGGAAGATGCATTTATTTCATGCAGTTTCATGCATGTGTTTCACAAAAAGAAATTGATTTGGGCATCCAAAGCTTGCAATAATTAAAGTCCACTTTGTTCCTAAAATTTAGGGCACATTTTGAGCTTGAATTTGTCCCCTTTTTCAGTTGTAATTGTGTAAATTCGAAGTTTGCATGTAATAGCTTAGGTTAGAAGTATTTTTCAGTAGTTAACTAGAGTTATAATTTTATTTTGCCCAAAGTAAATGCCCAGAAACCCTAGCCATGGGTTTGCCAATTTTAAGTTGTAAAATATACATTAAATCATAATGTTATTGTAATAAGGGTTAGAATTCCTGCAATAGAATACAATTACATTGGGTGTTGCAATCATGGTATGAATTTTTTGTCATCTTTATGAATTTGGGACTTTATTTCAAGCTCAAGGGACAAGTGTGTATTTTATTATGATTTAAATAGTTGGTGTTAGCTGCAAATATTTCTACTTGTCATGGTGAATTAATGGAAATTATATAATTACTTTATGCTTGAGGAAGAATTCATTTGACATGTGAGCATGTCTAGTATGGCTTTGTGATTTGATGAATTCTGAGAAATCTTTATTTTAATACCTTCGAAGATTGCATCTGGGTAATGTGAATTATCTTGTTCATATTATCACGGGTTTCTCTAATCATATTAATTATTTTTTATGTAAGTTGAAATTATTGTGGTTGATGTCTGTTAGATTTTCTTTTCAGTAGATTTTATTTAAATTTCTCGCTGCCTTAATCTTTTGTATTTTTTGATAAATTCATGGTTAGAATTTAGTTTCTAGTATAGATGTTAAAATAGTTGTAATCTTCATTTCATGCAGATTTATTTCCCATATATTCAAAAAAATCCAAAAAAGGGTTGTGAAATTGTTAATTTTCATTCTCCAAGCTTTCGAACCAGCAAAGGCCTCCTTGTGAAATCAAATAATCTTCAACTGATATTCAATGCAATTGTGACTTGATCTTAGAGAACCTTGGGAGTGATTCTCATCACTCTTTCAAGAGAGAGATTTGATTTTCCCATCCCCGTCATTGCATCGTGCAATCACGAAAATCAATAGAAGTGGTGCTAGAAGGAGGGCCAACAAATAATTGACTAGAAAATATCATTTCTTTCTCGCCTGAGAGGTATGAAAGGGTCCTCATATCATCACTTGATAAAGGCAAGGTCTTAGAACTTTCCTTTCATCAGAATACTCAAAAAGAAAAGGGAACAAGTAAGGAAAATACCCTTGATCTCCAAGCCTATAAATTAGAACATACCTCCTCCTGTTGAAATGGAATTTTTTGCTAATGCTTTGAATTCTTCGTTAAATTTTCATGGTTTGAATCTCTTAAGTTTCTTTAAAATCGTAACATTTATACCATAAGTTTCACCATAGTTCAGAAACTCTGAATTGAACCATACTCAACAACCCAAAATAGGAGTCAGACTCAAGACTCCAAAAACAACTGGGCTAGGACTTGACAAAAAAAGGGAGGGGAGGGGTTTAAGCATCTTTTTGGAATTTATTTCCTAAAAATCTGCGAGTCCTTCCTAAAACTCAAGAGTCCTTCCTAAAACCTCACGAGTCCTTCCTAAAAACTCACAAGACCTTGACTTGGACTCGCCTAGGACTTGGCTCATGAGTCTATGCTAAGTCAACTTGGCTAGCCATAGGATTTATGAGTCTTGGTGAGTCTGGGACGAGTTTGTCAATTTTTCTAACTATGAGTTCTTCCACTCTTTCATGTCCTTGATGAATTTATATCAAATTAGCATGGAACAAATCCTCCTTTTCTTTGTTTGTAAAAAAATCTTCCCCCCTTTTTCTGTTTCTTCCTCTTTATTTGAATTTTGTGGTGAATTAAGGGTTTGTTGCAACTTATTTCTCTTCTCAAGTGTCTTATTCCTCTTTCATTGGGTTGTGTTGACACTTTTATTGACCTTTTCTTTTTATCATAATGGCAGAAACTTTAGGTAGATCATTATCCCAGGCTAGGAGGAATGGAGAGTTGAGAGGAACTCTCATCACTCAAAATGTTGAACCTACTACACATCAACAATTTGTGGATGACAACTTGCTTTTTGGGGAGACAAGTATGGAAGAAGCAAAAACAATAAGAAATGTTTTGGATACATACTCTGAAGCATCTAGACAACAAATAAATAAAGATAAATAAAAAATCGTCTTCCTGAATATAAATAATAGGACGAAACGAGCGATTTGTAACCTTTTGGACTTCAAAAAGGGTGATTTACCTTGCAAATATCTAAGAGTCCAACTAAACAAAGGAAATAGATCAACCAACCTTTGGGACAATGTGATAAATAATATAGACAACAAGATAGAATCATAGAAAGGTAGATGGTTATCAAGTGAGGGTAAAACAACCATGATAAAATTAGTACTATCAGCAATACCAATTTACCAGATGATGTTTTTCATCATGTCGGTAGGAATCCAAGATAAGATTACAAAGAAATTGAGAACCTTCTTTTGGCAGGGATCGAGCGATTAATCTAGACTTGTACTTATTGCTTGGAATCAAATTTCCAAAACAAAGGAAGAAGGTGGATTAAGCATAAAAGATGTTAAGAAACAAAATCTATCCCTAGGAGTGAAATTAGTATGGAAAATGTATAAAAACCCAGATTCTAAATGGGTCAAAATTTTAAGATATAAATACTTGGAAGGGCAGGATCAAATGAGTATCTTCAGACATGAATCACCACCAAATGGATCTAGAATATGGAACTTTATCAGAGAATGCATGGGGATTATTATGGATGGGATCACACAGGATATTCAAGAGGGGAATAGAGAACTCTTCTGGGATGATTCATGGGGAGCACTCCCACCTTTGAGTACAAAGGTTGGGGATGCTCAATCTATTGAATACCTCAAGAGGCATCAAGGTATTTACGTTAAAGATTCTATTGAATATACACATGGCAACCCAACTTTGGGATGGAAATGGAAATCCTTCGACGATATGGAGTTATCTAGAGATTTCTGCAATAATTTGGAAGAAGTGCCAAAATGAAGACAGATTACACCTATACAGGGAGAAGATAAAGTAATATAGGCCAGAGAAATAAATGGGGAATACAACACAAAAGATGGATGCAAATCTATTTGTAATCATAATTGTGAGAAAATTGATTTACCCATAGAATTATATTGGAATAAAAATTGCCTCCCAAAGGCTGGGATGTTTGCATGGGCAGCAATACAGAATAGAATACTGACGACAGATTGGTTCCTTAAGATGATGACATGTAACTGATTGAATATTTGAAGATGATAAGTTGATCACCGAAATGCAGAAAGACAAGACATTAAATTAGTTAATGAATTGTATTTTCATTGATGTCAACTTGATATAATCTAATCGATTATAATCAAAGTGTTAAAGACTTCAGAAAATCAGAGAGATAAAGATTATGCTTTCAGTAATGCATAAAAGACAAGCATTCACTATGTGACTTCAAACATCGATGGCTAGTGGAACCCGACGGACAGAGATAACCAAAAGTGAAGTCACAGTGATGCCCAAGCAAGAATACTGATGAGCAGATTCACAAGCATACCCAACGGCCAGAATCATAGTGTAACTCGATGGAAAAACAAGCCCAAGGTTCAGAGAACCCTGACAGACAGAAAAATCTGACAGAGAAGCCTGAGGAGAACTGGAGTGTTGACTGAAGCTTACAAAGAGTTAAAACACCAAAGTTAACTAGAGTTGAGAAATGACAAAATATTTAGCTGGCAGAGCTAAATATAGACTTAACTGGTAGTTATCATTGTTTTCATCAACAAGATAAAGCCAGAGACAAGTAAAGGATTTAAAGCTATTTTGTCCAGTTGGTAAGAAGATCTTTGTGAGATAAAACAAGAGTTTTGCTTTAAATTAGATTGGCTAAGATTGCGGATCACGCCAAGATAAAGAATATCAAGAACCTAAAAATGGTGATATAATGTCTATAAAGAGATAACTTAATTCATTACGAATTAAGGGGATTGAATGAAAAAGAGGATGCTGGAGAGAAACTGATGAAGAACAACTTCATATAGTCCTGATCAATCAAGCTGAGGAATGAGCTAAAGATTTCTGCGGACACCGAGCAATAGAGCATAGCATCACCGAGCAGAACAAAAGTGGAGCAAAGGTATTAAAAGATATATTGATCAGATTGGTTATATGAGATTACAATAGATCTGAAAATATGCAAGTATAAGTTGTATATGTGAATAGATCATGTTAGAGTAGTCGAGTATTACTAATAATTAAATTAGTTAATTATTAGTTTATCTACTCTTTGCTTAAGTTAGACTTATGAAAGTTTCTATTTCCTAGTAGTTTCCCTTTTAGGGTTTTGTAATTCCTTTATAAGGAATCACCTCTTTGTATTTCGTATCGAGATTGTATTTCATTTTCATTGTTGAATATAGAACATAATTTCTGTCAACATGCATTTGCAGTCTTTGGCCTATTGGCCGCCATAGATCCTTCTATCTTCTATCTTTTGCTTCTGTTTATGTAATAGCTATGCATGCAGGTGTTCTTGGGAAGATTGCAGTTTAGCAATCCTAACATGGTATTAGAGCCATCTTGCTGCCGGCTGTTCGTTCTCTGTTGAAGCACAGAGGGTTTGAAGTCTTCAGAGGTTTTTCTGGCAGTTTTTTCTGTGATTCTGGGGGGTCTTTATTTTTCAGAGCTGTTTGAGCCGAAACAGACTCCGTCATTGCGTCCAGAAGGCCCGGGAGAGTCAAAATACATATAAATTTTGACCATTTTGGTTACAGGGGCCTCTGAGAGTTTTTTCGGGCCTCCCAAGGGTCGTACGGACACAGGTTTCAAAATTTTTTTTTTAAAAAAAAATCATTTTTATATGATTTTTTGGCATTTTTTATGCGCTGCCTTTGGTTTTTAAGGCGCGCCGCCCGCGCTTAGCCCTGCGGCCACCGCGCCGCCGCTGGGGCCTCCGCGCCGCCGCTGCGGCCTCCGCACCGCCGCCCCTGCTCATTCCGCGGCCCCCGCCGCCGCTCCGCAGCGGCCCCCGCCGCCCGCAGCGCCACCCCGCTCGATGTTCGCTGTCAACCCTCCGCTCCGGCAGCTTTTGTTTGCGTCGCTCCGCCCGGCGGCCAGCGCTCGGGTGGTGGCAGACTTTTACCAGCCCCCGGGGGGGCTTAACTCCTACCCGCGCGGTCATATGACCGCCCAGGGGCTACAGCCTAGCCCCCGGAGCGTGCCATGCGCCCGGGGGCTCATTTTTTTTAGCCCCTGGGGCTTAAAACCAACCTTTTTTGGTTTTCTAGGGGTACCTGGGCCTTTTTCGCTCTACAAGGTGCATACAGGGGTCTTTTTATGACTTCTATATACCGTCGGAAAGCTCTTTCCGAGAACTTTCCGATGGTGGAGGTTAGGGTTTTTGGTTCCACCATTTCAATAGTGTTTTTTTTCTGTTGAAGTCTGATGTCTCTTTTTGCCTTCCGGGAGTCATATCTGGCTCATCCGGACTCCTTTTTCGGCAAACAAGATACCATCGGAAAGCTGGTTCAATGTGCTTTTCAGTGGCAGAGGTTATTTTTCTAGATTTTGCTCTGGGTTTTCACTCCTTCGCGTTTGGCAGTTTATGCCCTTTGGTGGTGTGCTTGGTTCTACAGGTCCTGAGATCTCTTCTTCTGAGTTCATAGCTCACTCTTCTTTCTGACTTCTGAGCTTGTATGCTCTTTCTGATGCATTCTTATTTCTATAAACGCACTGAGATAAAGTGCCTTCTTCTGCATTTCTGGATCTTGTACACCTGGTTCGGTTTTTGTACTCGCACTGTGTTATAAAGTGCCATGGGGGGATTATGATGCATTTGCCGCTTTAGGCGCATCCACTTTTGTCAAGTGAGCGTACCTTCCACGACAT
>MU223090.1:840608-851259 GCA_018584345.1 Thuja plicata
CATTTTCATTGTTGAATATAGAACATAATTTCTGTCAACATGCATTTGCAGTCTCTGGCCTATTGGCCGCCATAGATCCTTCTATCTTCTGTCTTTTGCTTCTGTTTATGTAATAGCTATGCATGCAGGTGTTCTTGGGAAGATTGCAGTTTAGCAATCCTAACAGATCATACTATTTCAGTTTAACCATTGATTCAGAAAGTCTCTTAACTGAGCAGGATTTAAAGATCCTTTCTATATTAAGATACATCCCAAGGAGTATCAAAAATTTTGATCATGAAGATAGTATGAGATGCTAGATACCATTTGACAAACCTGAAGAGTTTGGACAAGGAAGGTAGCATAGAAATGCTCGATATCAAGTGACTAACTAATCTTTTAAATCCTCTAACAAGGTCACACCTAACAGTGTGTTTGTAACCCTTAACAGGGTTGGCTCTTCACCGAGCTCACTTCAGAAGAGTGAAAATTTTGGGTTATCAGTCCCAAGTGGTTTTTCCCTTAACAGGGTTTCCACGTTAAAAATCCAAGTGTCAATGTGTTTATGATTCATTAATTTAGTGTTTTGCATTACACATAGCTAAATCTAGATTGATCGGTATAGTCTAATTAATTTACTATTTTTCAGTAAATTGAAAGACTGCTATTTAGTAAACATAAAGAATAAGGTTTAACAAAGCATTCCGAGCAGTAGTAACTTGATAAGTATATTTGAAGGCATTCATCTTATAGGACTGAAGATAACTAGAGGCTTAATATTGTGGTACTAAGTTATTGGGTTGATTAATTGGAATATTTTTGAGGTCACTGATTCACCCCCCCTCACAATTATTACTGACAATTGGTATTAGAGCTTGTGTGCTTAGAAAGGGAGTTTAACAGCTCAAGCAAAAGATCACAAGATGAAAAGATGAGATGTGCCCAGGTTGAATAAAGACAACTTTGCATAATGGCAAAGTAGAATAAGACCACCTATCATGTATTGGTAATGATGTTACTCAACACCTTGATACTGAATATGTGTTGCCTACAGGACCTCACACTCTTGAACAATTAAGAGAGAAGCATGAGCATAATTGCATGATGATAGAAATTGCCTCATCACTCTCTGATGTTGAGTTTGAAGATGTCCAAACCTGCACCTCTGCAAAGTGAATGTGGGATAAGTTGAAGCTGGTACACGAAGGAGATGCTAATGTACTAAGAGCCAAGGCAGAAAGATTAAGAGGGAGGTTTGATGACCTAAGGATGAAAGAAGGAGAAAATATCACTTAGTATAGTTGCAGAATCAAAGAGGTAGTCAATGCTATCTGAGGAGTTGAAGGTGTACTTGAAGAGGAGACAGTGGTAAGTAAAATATTAAGAACCTTACTGCATGTATATGTTATTAGAGTTTTTTCTATTCAAGAAATGAGAGCAGTTGCAAACAATACAATTACTCTAGATAGTCTAATTGGTAGACTGATTTTATTTGAGATGAATAAATTTGATAATAGTGTCTTACCATCTATATCATCTACATTCAAATCTTCTTTGAAAATAAGTAATTCAAGTCATAGACATGCTATTAGAAATGATAGTGAAAGTGATAATCAGGATCAAGGACTTGATGAGATTGAAGCACTAATGGCAAGAAGATTGCAGAGAGGCAAAGGTAGATACAAAGGTAAATTACCACTTGTATGTTTCAATTGTAAAGAGGTTGGACACTTTGTTGCAAGATATCTAAATAGAAGAAAAGATGACAGAGGTAATGATAGATCATATGAGAAGAAGTTTGATAGAGGTGATAAGAGAGATTACTGAAGCAATTGACAATCTGACAAAAGAGATACCCGAGACTACAAGGACAAAGGGAAGAAAGCTTGTTACCTAGCTGAGAATAGAGCTAATGACATTGACATCGAATAAGAAGAAGACATTGAGATGGTATTTGTATCCATGAAGGATGATTCAGACGAAGAAGGAAGGTATGTAGAAACTGCACTCATATCTAAGGTTAGTAAGAATGATGTCTGGATCAAAGATAGTGGCTACACTCACCATATGACCGGTGATAAACAAAAGTTTTAGACTTTTGAATACTATAATGGTGGTTCACTAAGAATGGGAAATGATACACCTTGTCTAGTTGAAGGTAAATGAACTATAATGTTGAATAACTTGATCAAATGTGATAATGCTTACTAGGTAAAAGGACTGAATTATAATCTATTAAGTGTTTCACAGCTGAATAATACAGGTCACCGAGTAGCATTTGAAAATAAGAAGACAAAGATATTCAATGAATCATGAAGGTTGATTAGAACCGGTGAGTAGACAAAAGGTAACCTTTTCTATCTTGATGACACTAACACCACTTGTTTAATGGCTAGAAACAAAGAAATATGGTTGTGGCACAAAAGATTGTGTCATGTGAATTTTGACAACATGATAAAGTTAAGCAACAAAAAGAATGTCAGAGGCTTACCGAGCATGACTAAGCCCAAGCATATCATGCGCAAGAATTGTCAAAAAGGTAAGATGACAAAGTCTAGTTTCAAGAGTAAAACCCATACATCTAATGCAATTCTAGAATTAGTCCATATTGATCTATGTGGACCCATGAGAACAAAGAGTTACTATGGAGATAAGTATTTTATTCTCTTTGTTGATGATTATTTTAGAATGATGAAAATTATGTTCTTAAAAGATAAATCAGAAGCATTCAAGATGTTCAAATGGTATAAGGCTATGGTAGAAAAACAAAGTGAAAATAAATTGAAATGCTTAAGGTCAGATAGAGGAGGGGAATTTACTTCACATGAATTCACCAACTTTGCAATGAGCATGGAATTAAAAGATAGGTTTCTAGACCAAGAACACCACAACAAAATGGAATTGTTGAAAGGAGGAACAGATCAATTGTTGACTGTGCAAGAACATTAATAATTGAGAAGAGCATCACTCAATTTCTAGAGGGAAGCTGTCAGTACTGCTGTCTACATATTAAATAGAGTACAATTGAAGAAGGACACAAAGAAGACTCCCTATGAGCTTTGGTATGGTTATACACCCAATGTAAGTTACTTAAAAATCTTTGGTAGTCAATGTTATATTTTGAAGGATGATATAAATGGAAAACTTGACTCCAAAAGTGAAGAAGGTATCTTTTTAGGGTATTCAAACAAAATCAAGGCTTATAAATGTCTTAACAAGTCATCTAATAAGATCATTGAAAGTGCAAATGTGAAAATAGATGAATTTGTAGAAAAGATTGATAAGAAAAGTAGAAGAGAACCAAAGGATTACAAAAAAGTTTGTTTATACAGAACCTGACACTCTACCCGAGCAACAGTGTATCACTCCTGAGCAACAGAACATTGCACCTGAGCATCAGGCTGCAATTATCGAAAATCAGGAAAATCTTGAAGATGATGGTCCGAGTGATGGAGATCAAAATGAAGGTCAAGAAGATGATCAGAATGATGAACATAGAGCTGAATTGAAACTTTCCAAGTATGTCAAAAGACATCATCCACAGAATCAAATCATAGGAGACAAGAAGGTTGGAATGAGAACAATAAGTAAATCACTAAACACTAGATGTTTACTTTGTGATTTTGAGCCTAAATTTGTTAATACTGCACTTGAGAATGGAGAATGCGTCAGTGCTATGAATGAAGAAATAGAACAAATTGAGAAGAACATTACATGGACACTAGTACCAAGACCAGATGACAAGAATGTCATTGGTACCAAATGGATATTCAGAAACAAGCTGAATGAGAATGGAGAGGTCACAAGAAACAAAGTAAGGTTAGTATGCAAGAGATGTGCACAACAAGAAGGTATTGATTATGGAGAAACCTTTGCACCCGTTGTTAGACAAGAAGGAGTTAGAATCTTACTTGCTTATGCTACATTCAAAGGATTCAAGGTATACCAAATGGATGTCAAATCCGCATTCCTAAATGGAATACCGGAAGAAGAGGTATACATTAAACAATCATAAGGGTTTGTTGATCTAGACAAGAGAAACATGGTATGTAGACTACATAAAGCCTTTTATGGATTGAAACAAGCACCTAGAGCCTGGTATGAAAGACTTCAATCCTATCTCATTACCATTAAATTTGTAAGAACTAGCAAAAATAACAATCTATACTTAAAAGAAGATACCGATGGTAACATTCTAATTGCTGAAATTTTTGTTGATGATATCATTGTTGGGGGAAATGAAATGTTATGCAAATCCTTTGCTAATGAAATGAGCAAAGAATTTGAAATGTCTATGTTTGGGGAGATCAAATTCTTTCTTGGTCTACAGATTATTCAACAAGATGCAGGCATATATATCACTCAGTCCAAATACATCAAGGAAGTGCTAAAGATATTCAAGATGGAAAATTCCAAACCATTTGGAACACCTATGGCAATTAGATGTAAGATGACAAAAGAAGACAAATCAAATGAGGTAAATCAAACCTTGTATAGATCAATGATTGACAAACTAAAATATGTTGTTCATACTAGACCAGATATAGCACATGCAGTTGGAATAGTTGCAAGATTCTCTTCTAATCCCAAAGAATCACATACGACTGCTGTCAAGAAAATTTTGAGATATCTGAAGAACACCGAGGACTATGGCCTATGGTATAAAAGAGAAGGAAAATTTGAGCTACAAGTCTATAAAGATGTTGATTGGGCTGGAAACATTGATGACTGAAAGAGCACAACTGGAGGAGCATTCTTCATGGGTGATAGACTTGTCACATGGATCAACATGAAGCAAGGATGCACCTCTCAGTCTACTACATAAATAGAGTATGTGGCTGCTGCTGCAAATTTATCCAATATTGCATGGATCAAATAGTTGCTGGAAGGTATGAATATGAAGATTCTTGAACCAGTAATTATCTATTGTGATAATACTAGTGCAATTAACATTTCCAAGAATCCAGTCATGCATGCTAAGACTAAACATATTGCTATCAAGTATCACTATCTAAGAGAAAAAGTGCAAGCAAAGGAGGTGATACTGGAATATGTTCAATCAAAGGAACAATTAGCTGATATATTCACCAAGCCATTACCGAAAGATACATTTGAGTACCTGAGATAGAGACTAGGGGTCCAACCCTTATCTATCGGTCAGTAAGATGACTACAAGGTTGCATCAGCCTACATACAATCAAAAGATCATTCATGTTGATGCAAACACTGAGATGAACAACAATAGATACATATGTACACGGCAAGGTACAAATCTACACCGACACAAGAGACATTGTATTACTGATGGATAGGGAAATTCAAGGAATATATTATATAAGGGGATGGAAGATGATATAGAAGAAACTTGTTTGGCATTGGTTTCAAAGGGAGAGATTATCTCATTATCATAAGGGAGAGAGATTCATTATCATAAGGGAGAGATTATCTCATTGATTAGAAAAGATTATATCATTATCCATAAAGTGAAGTTCCTGAGAATCAAAAAGAAGAGTTAATCAATATTCAAAGGGAGAGAGACTGATTACATATGAAATATTCATCTAAGGGAGAGAAGTAACAAAGGGAGAGAGTTCATACAAAGAGAGAGATTGCTATCAAAGGAAAAATAGATTATCAAGAAGAAGAAAAGTCAAGGCAAAGCACATATCAGAATAGAGACATTAGATGCTACATCTATCCAATGAAGGGATTGAAGATTGATGAAACCACTCTGCAAGAAATAAATCTAAGCTATTTGAGCTTACCGAGAACCAGACATGTGTAATAGTTACAATAGGAAAGATTGATGAAATTGTTATATTTCATATTGTATTAGTAATAGTATAGTATGATAATGTAGTGTGTTGTCATCAATGCCAAAGGGAGAGATTGATGACATGTAACTAATTGAATGTTTGAAGATGTTAAGTTGATCACCGAAATGCAAAAAGATAATGCAAGACATTAAATAAGCTAATGCATTGTATTTTCATTGATGTCAACTTGATATAATCTAATCAGTTATAATCAAAGTGTCAAAGACTTTAGAAAAATCAGAGAGATAAAGATTATGCTTTCAATGATGCATAAAAGACAAGCATTCACTATGTGAATTCAAACATGGACGGCTAGTGGAACCCAACAGACAGAGATAACTGAAAGTCAAGTCACAGTGATGCTCGAGCAAGAATATTGACAAGAATATTCACAAGCATACCCGATGGCCAAAATCATAGTGTAACCCGACGGTCAGACAAGCCCGAAGGTCAGACAACCCCGACGGACAGACAACCTGGATGGAGAAGCCCGAGGAGAACTAGAGTGTTGACTGAAGCTTACAAAGAGTTAAAACAACGAAGTTAACTAGAGTTCATAAATGACAAAATATCTAGCTGGTAGAGCTAAATATAGACTTAACTAGTAGTTATCATTGTTTTCATCGACAAGATAAAGCCAAAGATAAGTAAAGGATTTAAAGCTATTTTTTCCAGTTGGCAAGAAGATCTCTACAAGATAAAACAAAAGTTTTTCTTTAAATTAGATTGGCTAAGATTGCAGATCATGCCAAAATCAAGAATATCAAGAACCTAAAAACGGTGATATCATGTCTATAAAGAAACAACTTAATTCATTACGAATTCAGGGGATTGAATGAAAAAGAGGATGCTGGAGAGAAACTGATGAAGAACAACTTCATACATTCCTAACCAATCAAGTTGAGGAAAGAGCTAAAGATTTATGCGGACACCGAGCAACATAGCATATCATCACTGAGCAGAACAAAAGTGGAGCAAAGGTATTAAAAGATATATTGATCATATTGGTTTTATGAGCTTACAATAGATCTGAAAATCTGCAAGTATAAGTTGTATATGTGAATAGATCATACTATTTCAGTTTAACCATTGATTCAGAAAGCCTCTTGACCAAGCAAGATTTAAGGATCGTTTCTATATTGAGATACATCCCAAGGAGTACCAAAAATTTTGATCATGAAGATAACATGAGATGCCACATACCACTTGACAAACCAAAAGAGTTTGGACAAGGAAGGTAGCATAGAAATGCCTGATATCAAGTGACTAACTAATCTTTTAAATCCTCTAACAAGGTCACACCTAACAGTGTGTTTGTAACCTTTAACAGGGTTGGCTCTTCACCAAGCTCACTTCAGAAGAGTGAAAATTTTGGGTTACCGGTCCCAAGTGGTTTTTCCCTTAACAGGGTTTCCACGTTAAAAATCCAAGTGTCAATGTGTTTATGAGTCATTAATTTAGTGTTTTACATTACACATAGCTAAATCTGGATTTATCAGTATGCTCTAAGTAATTTACTATTTTTTGGTAAATTGAAAGGCTGCTATTCAGTAAACATAAATAATAAGGTTTAACAAAGCATTCTAAGCAGTAGTAATTTGATAAGTATATTTGAAGGCATTCATCTTATAGGATTGAAGATAACTAAAGGCTTAATATTGTGGTACTAAGTTATTGGGTTGATTAATTGGAATATTTTTGAGGCCACTGATTCACCCCCCCTCTCAGTTATTACTAACATAAGATTGGGTACCAGGGCCCTTCTAGATGCTCTCTCTGTGAAAAGGAGAGTGAATCTAGTGATCATATATTGATAAACTGTGAATTCACCAACAAATGTTGGATCTGGCTCATTAACAAATTAAACTAGAGAGAAGCCTTGTGAATAAATTTAAAAGATCTGTTCTTAAGCTGGCCAAGAAAGTAAGGAAACAACTTATATGGAAAACTATGGAAAATTGCACCCTCTATTTTGATATGGGAAGTGTGGAAGGAGAGAAATAGAAGACTTTTCAAAGAATCCAAAATGAGTACAAAACAATTTCTTCACAAAATTGAAGCTTGTATAGTGGAAGTAGTGAACAATAGAAACAAGAATGGGGGAACATGTATGCCTTTCACAGTAGAGGACAATAATATTAGAAATAATTGGTTTGGATTAAAAGTCCCACCATACATTGGGGAAAAAGATAACAAGAAAAAGGACAACATAAAGGATTGTGTTTGGAAATTGCCACAAGAGGGATGGTATAAACTAAATTAAGATGGGGAATCAAGAGGTAATCCAGGCATAGCAAGAATAGCATGTTGTATTTATGATTGGGAAGGTAAAAAAGTAGCTAGCAAAGCAATTCCTTTAGGGGAAGAAACCAACAAATATGAATAACTGGCTGCATTAAGGGAAGGCTTGCTATTATGCAAAAGACATAATCTTGATAATATAGAAATTGAAGGGGATTCAGCCATAGTGATTAATACTATTAGGAAAGGAGAAACCCCACATTGGATCCTGAATGGTATGGTAAGTAGAGTAATGGAGATCCTTGGAGGATTAAGAAATTATACTATAAACCATATATATAGAGAAGGTAACAAAGAAGTAGGCTTTTTGGAAAATCAAGGAGCGGATGGCCTCTGGTATGAGGTGGATGGGATTAACGATCATATATTACATGAGATCCAATAGGGACAATAGGAACTAAGAATTTACAGAGTACATGCATTACACTTAGGTTATAAGAGGTATATAACACTAACTATGCTAATATTAGGATCAAGTTGAAATAAGAGCTGATACAGGATAGGATATATATGACAAAATGAGTATGTAAGTTATAACAGAGAACAAGATAAGCAAAGATTAGTAGTAGCATACAAGGATATGAAAAGAGTTACTTGTTCTTAAGTTAAGTACGACACATATTCTTTTAAATTATTACTCTGAAGTACAAATTCTATAGAAGCCTATAATTTTTAGTGATGAGAGTATGTTTGCAACATCTTAGTGATTAGAATACTTAGATCCAGCAAGATAAGGCAATGATCACCCACTATGTCTATACATGAGACTTAGAGACTCTAAGATTAATCATAGCTACCACGGAGGCAATAATAAGATAGATCAACTTCAAGGAGAGGTATAGATGGTACATTTTGAGGAAGATAGGGCTCACTTAGAATTCTAAATACAATATTTTATTATCCCTTTAAAAATTAAGTATTAACCTTATTAGTATCTAGCCAATTAATATAATTGACACCTTTCAAGAGGCCTTTAACGGATCCTCCTCCCATGCCACTCATAACTTCTCTCCTTTATTTGAGCCTTCCTTCAAGTAGTCTCAATAATTAATACTATATTTATTCTCTCATCTCAACAATCTCTTCGTCCATGTCCCACCCTTAATAAATCCTTTTCATTGATTGCTCTCTACAATTTGCATCATGCCTGATTAATTGGGACTACCACTTTCTAGAGGCTTCCCCGTCCTCAAATTTCCCTTTTCATCTACTGGTTCTGCCTTTGCGATTTAGACAGGAATGGATACTCATATTAGGATTTTTCACTCCATAGGAAATAGACAAATGACATTTAGGGGTAGCATTCAACTAGAATGCTGGAACCGCATTCTCAACCCCATAGATGACCTAGCGATGAGAGATATTGAGCTGGTTTTTAGCGAAGAACTGTATGACTTTGAATTCACCCTTAGGAAAAATAGGGAAATTGTAGGGACTTTCATTTCATGTCTATTCCTGGAAAGGGTACCAAAAGAAGAAATCGTATCCCTCTACAACAAAAGATTTGTTTAAGAAATCTTGTTTGGTCTAGAGAATGCAGTGTATAGTATCAATAATAACCTTGAAATCCCTTATCTAGAGGTTTATATGATAGCTCAGGTCGGTAGCCTGGAGGATAGGGATGACATAACTCATCATCCGATTATGGTCATCCGAGACAAAGAGGCCTTCGATTCCAATTGGGCAGTGGAGGAATGAAACTTACATTTCATGCTAAAATGAGAGCGCATTATACCAATAAATGATACCATTTGGTTCTGTAAATACCTAAGGGAGAAAGGTTATGAAGTTCTTTCTTCTATGCAAGGCATGGATCTCTGTCGTATTCAAGTTTTCTCCCCAGTGATTGTAAAGAACAGTTGGAAAAAAGGTCTGAAGCAGGAGACTAAAACCAAAGCGGCTATGGTTGAAGATGTAGGAGCTAAGGAAAATGTAGAATCTGATGATGAACTCGTCATCATCAAGCGTAAGTAATGGAGGATGAGGGTGACTACACTGTTCGAATCCACCTTTTTGTTATGAATTTTAAGGAATATCTTCTTATCTAAGAAATGTAATCTTTATTAGTTAAAATAACATGCCTCTCTTTTGTATAGTATGGGGTATATAGGCATTTTCTCTTCTTACCTCGTATCGAGACATGCATAAATCCTTCTATAAATACAATGGAATATTACTGGTATAAGTTATAATATGAAGTTTCGATGTATTCTGAGTATTTGAATTATGCAGGTAGTTTTCTCTTTGTTATACAGTAAGTGCCTAATTTATATAGTAAGAGTAAGAGCCTAAAATTCAATGTATCTATAACCTTAAGCACTGAGTGACTATTCCCTTTCGACTGGCAAGGGGTTCTAGTATAATTTAGAGGATCTCTTATCTTGAAGTCAACACTTAAGAGAAACCATTCTCGGTGATGACTTCAGAATAAAAGCCTTCGGAGCATATCTCTGGATTAATGAAATGGGCTATGAAACTAGGAAACTCATAGGGATAGCAACGGATGGCTGAGAAGGTTAATTTTCCTTATTATATATTAACTCATACTATCGAGA